>JAFBJS010006762.1:177462-203418 GCA_016785265.1 Paraplagusia blochii
TTTTTTTTTTATTATTTCTTAAATCATAAGAGAGAACAAATTTGTTTTAGGAAGAATAGTAATGTTCTCTGGATTGGGCACTAGTGTATTATTGGGCTCTACTGAGCTAGACAGACACTGACCTGTAATTAACCTTGTTCATTTTGTAGGGTGGGCTGTCGGTGTGCAGTCGGTCCAATGCTCCTTTTAGCACATGGTTGATTTCCTGTTCAAGAAGAAAAAACAGAAACAAACAGCTCAGTGATGTCTGACACAAGCAAAGCAGCTATCTAGGCTGCTACCTGTTCCCTTCTATTCGTCCTGCTAAACACTAACACCAATTACCATTTTGAGGGAGATTTTTGTAAACACCTTGCCAACCTCTCACCAGGAGTCGCAGTCATTCTACAACACATCTCGGTATGTTATCTTTCTACCTCCCCTCCCTAGCCCTTGCTCAATTTCTGCCCCTTGTCAGGCAGGGACCTATTTTTTCAGCCTGAAAAATCAACCACCCTTAGATTAATAAAAAAAGGAGAAAAAAATAACAGAGTAAAAGATAAGTTGAAAATGATGACACAATGAAGGAGCAGCGAGAGAGGAAACTGCCCCAAATCAGCATTCACATGAAGGGTGCAATTAGGTCCTTCTTCCTTGTCACTCTCATTGTGTCACCAGTCGTTACGGCTGGGAGAGACCACACCCACCAGCTTGCTCCTTAGCAACACCATCACCACAAGCAGCATCACCCCCCCACACACACAGCTAGCTCCCCAACAGACCCCATCTTACACACAGAGTAAATATGTACTTTAGACGAAACACAAGTCCTTAACACATACACAAACATACACACACAGACACATACACACACATTAGTGCAAATATTACCTTTTACACATCAACTTAACGGAGCTTCAAACATGACAGAACTGTTTACATTATGAAAACACACACACGCTGACTGCACAAACACTGACCCACTTATCTGGGTTGTGTGAGATTACTCCACAATAGAGCTTATGTGTGTATGTGTGTGTACATGAGTGTGCAAGGGGAGAAGAATTGAGCTCCATTGTCTTCACTCAACACCATCACCGCACACACACAGACACAAACTGTCATCCGGGAGTTAGGTACTGACAAGACCTTGAGGACATGAGGTTGACATGATTACAAAATACACGTGTGACAGTGATACCATAATCTATGTGCTGGAATACAGTCAACCACTCACACATAGTGCATTCATTCCTCTTTTCTTTTCAGCTTGTCCCTTTTCTCAGGTGTTGCTACAGTGAATCAAAAATGTCCATCTCAACCTGTCTTCTGTAATCTCAACTCTAACTCCAACTACCTCCATGTCCTCCTCCTCACTGCGTCCATAAATCTCCTATTTCCATCCATCCATCCATCATGGCTGGTCTCACAACTGTCCTGTAAACCTTTCCTTTCACCTTAGCTGACTCTCTTCAATCACAGATCACTCCTGACTCTTTTCTCCAGTTGTTCCATCCTGACTGTACTCTATTCTTCTCCTCTCTTCCACCTTCTGCACCTCTACTCCTTGTAACCTCACCATTCCACTGTTCTCCCTTTCAGTCACACACATACTCTTGCTACGACTGACTTAAGAGCTTAAAATCTGTCCTAATGTTAGAATTTAATTAAACATTTAGCCTTGTTCATCCTAGGGTATTAAGGAATGATGCCACCTTATAAGCATTGACATATTTGCTGTGATCCCAGCAACACGTCAGCAGATCTGCAAAATATCACGCAATCAAGAAATAGTTGAATGTTCGGGTCAAGGACGGACTGATAATCAAAATTGCCAAGACACTTCTGAAACTGATTCAGAGCACACACGTGTGTGTGCTGATTAAGGAAAATCCAGGACTCTTTCAAATAGGCAAATACGTCTGGTCAAATGAGCATTTGTGGAAATGTCCCACGACAGCAGCAGACAAGTTTTTGAAGCTGCTGTTGCTTCCAACGTGCCCTTGACCACAAGATGAAGGGTCCTCCAGGGGTTTGCAGCAGTGCGTAAGCCATTGTTTCATCCTCACTATCCATGCACACAAGAAGAAAAGGCTCCAATGTGCCAGGCAATACCTGAAGACTGACTTCAAAACTGTTCTGTTCACCCATGAATGTCGTGCAACCCAAGATGGTCCAGATGGATGGATGGAGTAGTGGATGGTTGGTTGACGGCCACCCCATGCAAACAAGGCTACAGCACCAACAAGGAGGTGTGGAGTGATGTTTTGGGCTGGTATCATGGGGAGAGAGTTTGCCGGCCCTTTCCGAATCCCTGACGGTGTCAGGGATTCTTTGAGGAACTCCACAATGAATGTGGAGTTCCTCAAAGAACACTTCATGCCATGGTTCAAAAGGAAGAATCAAGCTTTTCAGAACAAGATAATTTTCATGCATGCCATGCACCATGTCATGCTGCAAAGAATACATCTGCATCTCTGGCTGCAATGGGCATCAAAGGAGACAAACATATGATGTAGCCCCCATCCTCCCCTGACCTCAATCCTATGGAGAACCTGTTGACATCTCAACGACAGCTCTGGGAGGCTATCCTGTCCTTGTGCAAGGCTGTTCCAGCAGATACTATACAACAACTGATAAATTCAATGGATGGAAGACTTGAGAAGGTCCTTTTCAAGAAGGGGTGGTATGTTCAAATGTGACTTAACTTGTAATAATGTTTTGATTTAAATAATGTATGATTTCGGTTACATTTCAGTCAAGCATGACCTGCTAATGTTAATAATTTCACACATAACCAGGATAACCATGATAGAAAATCTGATTTGCATAATAATTTGGAACGCAGTTTGGCCTCTCTAGTAAATTCATCAATAAAGCAGTGTATGGGGATGATGCCCCTTAGTGGTAACTTGACTCAAGTCCTCTTCCTTAACCACTAAGCCACCACAGCCCCTGTATATACTGTATAACTGAGTCCTGCTGCCTCTTCCTGATATATATGCATTTTTAACATTTTTTTTTCAATAAATTGAAACATTTGAGTATGCTTACTAACATTTAGCATAGTTGCTTTTTTAAAGACCAAAATAGAATTTTAGGATCAACATGTGCACATACACATGCACAATTTCTACCTTTGTTCAATACTTTAAAATTAAAGGCTAAGGACATAATACCAAGTGAGGACCTAATCCCAGATTTAGATTACTTTTGTTTATGTAGACACAAAAATAAAAGAGTCTTTGAAGGCCATTTTACCATTTTAATTAGCTTAATATCATGGGATGAAGACAAAAATTAAGTGTTGTTTATACGTAAACCTCATAATGACTATATATTGAAAATCTTAAAACCATGGAATTATGACTTTCCTGAAGAACACCATGTGGCATCCATCAGGGTACCGTAGCAGGGCTATATAATGTAAAGTTCATTCTGCAGCATATTCTGTCTTTAGATAGTTCTCCTGTCTGCCGGAATGTGTTACAGTTTTTACAACCACATATAAGTAATTGTTCAAATAAGAGTATCTTTGAGGATTTTCATTCATCCACATTTTGAATTAAGTTCAATACAAAGTACTCAGCTATGACAAGAACAGAATGGTCTTTTAAATGAAATAACTTTAATGCGCTAATGCTAATTGATGAATTTATCAGACTGTTGTATACATTTTGTAAACCTTTAAGTTTGTGTTGAGGCAATATTTTTGTAAAATCTCTCTTGCTTAATGAGTAAAATAAAATTTGTCAACAACACATAAAATCAATGAAGACAGATGGTTTGGATGATAGCTGAAGAAAACCCTCTACATCGGCCTGAAAAGAGCTTAGTCAACAGATAAGGCAAAAGAAAATAATCGTCTGTTTCCAAGTTCATTGTAGGTTTTTCCAATATTTTTTTTCTTAAATTAATTACAATCCTCAAGCTCGAGGCACAAGTTTAATAATAAGAATTAAGCTTATTAAGCCTTTGGTTTGGCACCTGATCGTTATAGACCAATCAAGTAGCAGATAGATGACAACGATCCGACAAAATGGCTGCCTCCATGGTTTTACTCAATATTACAGATACAGAGAAAATGCCCAAAATATCTTCTACAGCAGGCCATATGGACTCTAAACTGTTTTGCATATGTTTGAATGGGTAAAGAATAATTGATTGAATCAGAATCAGAAGAGAAAGAATTCTGACAAACTGAAGCCACTTCTCTTTTTCTTTGGCCTGCAGTAAATTAAGAGAAACAGTAAACAGCACAGACTGGTGTATCCCACAGGTAACACTGACCACCCATGTTGGAAAACCATAAACAAGCAGGTGAACAGACCAATCCTCCCTGAGACTAGAACCAGAAAATTTTTATTGTTTCAGATGTCAAATTAACACAATTGTTTGTTTTTGTCTTTAAACGTTTGTTTTATTTTTAGTCCTGCCAGTCCACTCTGACAGATCTTATGCTTTTTGACACATGTTGGTGAAAGTGTCTGGCTGTGGAGTGGTGCTGCTGGCCGCTGTGATGAATGTTTGAAAGAACGGTGAACCCTGTTGGAGCCAGCGGTAACTGGATATCAGCTCTGCCATCAATACACACACTCTTCTGTGTGTGTATTGTGTGTGTGTGTGTGTGTGTGTTGTGATCTGTTTGTAGTCTGTGGTAGGTGAGAGTGACAGGGAGGTGTGTAGGGATATGAGGGATTAGGTGTGTGTGTGGCTGTTGTCACGTTGGTAAGTAATGAGGTGTGTGTGTGTTTCTGCAGTGTGCTTCCTCTGAAGGCTGTAGCCGTGTGCTTCATGTCACCCTGCTGAGAAATAGTGGTTGCCTGTATGTGTGTGTGAAGACAGCCTGGAATCACTGCTTCTTCAGTCCACTTGTCCAGCACCAGCTGAGCCTTATCATAAACCTCACATGACCTGACTGAACAGGTTCTGGAAGAAAGCATGTTCTTCCACATACTGTACCTAAACGTTCACACCTCAAGGAAAACACACCCTTATACACACGGCTGCATACATAACAAACATGGAATCTGGCTTGACAAACACATACACTGACAAAAAACATGTTGGTGTCTTGACCCTCTGCTGTGTAATGTGTTGCATCTACTGAAGATAAATCTGGAAAAACACCACCTTGAAAACAGAAAACAAGGATTAAAAACGGGATATTGCTGTGAGGTAGAGAGTAAATGAAGGAAAGCACATTATTGTAAAGAGAAATAAAGTCTGTTAACTGTCATCTGTGCCAGTGCTTAGAAGACATTGCAGGGGATTAAATTGGAGTTTCACAGAGACAGAACAAACTTTACAGCAATAACGGCACCAAGCAAAGTAAACAAGTCGTAGTATAAGTATTAGGGGAAAAGCTGCAAGATACTACACATGAGCATTCTGATGTTGCATTCAATGTCTAAGTAAACAAAGCTACCATTGAGACTTTTCTTTATTTTTACTATATTACTTTTTACTTTTCTGGGTTTTAACACGTTCTTCAGGTGAGAAGGTTTTTCATGTAAAAAAAAATAATAGGAAATGAATTACCAGAAAACCATGCTATACTGCAAAACCGAAGATTAAGATTGAAAAAAATCTTCAATGTATTGAGGGAAAAAATGTAGAACTGCAAAGAGCAGAGGGGTCACTATATTATTAAAATGCTGACGCTTGATATACAGGAAAAGCATTACTGCTATCTGTTTGCATATTCATTGCGGGTCATTTTGACCCGTACTGTATAAATCCACTAAAAACAGTATAAAAAAAGGTTAAACCAATATTAACTTTATTTTAGATTTTATCAACACTTTATTGATTATATAAACACTTAATAGGTATAACAATACATTTTTATTTCAACACTATGTTTAAAAACTATTTTGAACTAACTAAGTTTTACCCTCACAATGTACTGTTTTTCATTCTGCCCCATTTTCTTACATTTACATGTTCAACATTTTCAAAGCTCTCCACATGATGGATAGGATGTAATTGTATGCTTTCTGCAGATGTATTTCTTGCATTTCACACAAGATACTGTATTTTCCGCACTATAAGCCGCACCGGATTATAAGGCGCATCTTTAATGAATTACCTATAAAAAACATTCATACAAAAGCTTCTTCAGTGGCTGCTGTTGCGTTATGCGTCCACTAGATGAAGCTGCACTCAAAGCGAATGTCAACAACACGGTCAGACTAGTAGTGGAGGGGAACGTTTACTTGATTCAGTAAACACGTAAAAGAAACAGTCTGATACATTACAGCAAATTAAACGTTAGTGCAATGACAGTGTCATGTATGGTAAAATATCTGCATGCGCAGCTACTGGGGTTTTTAGGGTAGCCGACGAAACCATACGTCGTTGATTCTGTGGGCAGTGTGTGCAGCGTGTTGTTCTGTTCATGACGAATTATAATAAAGGCATATTTATATAACGCCTCGGAGAATCCTTACATGGTGTCAGAAGTCATACGGTGAGTTATGGCGAAATTTAATCCCCCGACAAACTTCTCCTTCGACAAGCCGGCTGAGTGGCCCGGAAGCAGCGTTTTGTAAGATTCAGAACTGCTACTAAACTCAGCAACGAAAATGGCGCAGTACAAGTAAGCAGCTTGATTTATGCTATGGGGAGCGAAGCTGAGAATGTGTTTCGTTCGTTTACGTTCGGGGAGGACGAAGATGAGAATGACTTTGACGATGTGCTAGTTAAGTTTGACGAGTACTTTGTGCCACGCAGAAACGTGATTCACGAGCGGGCATGTTTCCATCAACGCATGCAAAGACCAGGAGAAAAAGCAGAGACTTTTATCAGGGCTTTGTATGAACTTGCAGAACATTGTGATTTCGGCGCGAGTAAGGAAGAAAATATTCGCGACCGAATTGTTGTTGGTATTTTGGACAGAGACATCTCACGAAAGCTTCAACTAATGAGGGACCTGACCCTAGCAGTGACGATTGAAACCAACCAGACAGTCGGAGGAGGTCGCTTCACAAGTAAACATGCAAGGTGAGGCAACTGGAGTCGTGCATGAAGTGAATCACAAGTACAATAAAAACGTGAAATTCCAAAGGAAGCAAAGAAAGGGGAATAGTGGATATAATGGAGGCGATAAATGTGGAAAGTGCGGGAAAATACGTCATGAAAACTGTCCTGCGCGGGAATCCACATGCAACTCGTGCAACAAAGTTGGACATTGGAGCAGAGTGTGCAGAAGCAAGAGGGCTGTGAGAGAGGTCACTGAGCAGCAGTAGCAGCAACCGCCTTATTTCCTTGGGGCAGTGAGGAAAGCAGTCAAAGACTCATCAGAGCAATGGACAGTCAAACTGCAGGTAGGCTCCACTCCGGTCGAGTTCAAGATCGACACAGGGGCCAATGTGAACATCATCAGGGAGGAAACTTATCACTCACTCAGACCGAAAACAACACTTGAACCTGCCGATATTCCCTTGGATAGCCCAGGTGGTGAGTTACAGTGCATAGGACAGTTCCAGAGCACAGTAACCTACAAAGGAAAGACTCACAAGTTGACAGCGTATGTCGTTCGTGGGCGCACAGTCAGCAACCTTCTCAGCAGGCCACTGTCTGTGAAGTTGAACCTGGTGAGGAGAGTGGAAGAAAGCAGTGTGCAGCACAGGACATCTACAAGCTTATGGTGAGCATGGAACCTTAAAGACTGAACCAGTAAGAATACTAATCAAAGACAATGCGCAACCATATGCCTTCCACGCAGCCAGACGTGTGCCACTTCCCATGCTGCAGAAAGTTAAAGAGGAACTTGAGCGGATGGAGAGCAATGGCGTCATTGAGAGAGTGACACATCCTACTGACTGGTGTGCACCTATGGTGCCAGTCTTAAAGAAAAACACAGGCAAAGCCCGAATCTGTGTTGACTTCAAACGATTGAATGAAGCTGTTAAAAGAGAACAGTACATCCTACGGACCACAGATGAAATTATAGCAAAGCTGAGCGGTGCCACAGTTTTCTCATCACTCGATGCAGCAAGTGGATTTTTCCAGATTCCACTGCATCCAGACAGCTGTAAACTCACTACCTTCATCACACCATTCGGCAGATTTCACTTAAAAAGGCTACCGTTCGGGATAACCAGCGCTCCAGAGATTTTTCAGAGGAAGATGACGGAGACGATGCAAGGGCTAGAAGGAGTAGCGATCTTCATGGATGACGTGCTTATTTACGGCGACACAGTGAGTGAACATGACCAGCGTCTGGAGAAAGTCATGCAGTGTATTGAGACAGCTGGGTTGAAGCTAAACCGAGACAAGTGCTCTATTAGACAGCATCAACTGCGTTTCCTAGGGCATCTCATCGACAAGGATGGTATTCGGCCTGACCCAGACAAAGTTGAGGCTATACAGCGGCTGCCACCACCAACGAACGTGCAGGAACTAAAGAGGATTCTGGGGATGGTGAATTATCTCGGAAGATACATTCCCAACCTGTCCACCGTGGGTCAGCCACTGTATGAGCTCCTGAAAAACAAAAATGTATGGACATGGGGTCACGCCCAAAAAACAGCTTTCGAACAGACAAAACAGTTACTGACGACGGCGCCAGTCCTGGCCTACTACGACGTAAACAAGCCTACAGCCGTGTCAGCTGATGCCAGCAGCTATGGACTGGGAGGCGTGCTCCTCCAGCTCCACGGACAACAATGGAAACCTGTCGCATATTGCTCTAGACGACTCACAGATGCAGAAACACGCTGCGCCCAGATCGAAAAGGAGTGTTTGGCTGGCGTGTGAGAAGTTCAACAGGTATCTCACTGGCATGGAAACATTTAAACTGGTAACAGACCACAAGCCACTAGTGCCTCTCATCAACAGCCGTAGTCTGGACAACGTACCGGTGCGGTGTCAGCGTCTTCTCATGAGGCTGATGAGATTTTGCCCCGTGGCAGAGTACGCTCCAGGGAAAACCCTGATTGTTGCAGACACCCTGTCCCGCAGTCCACTTTCCAGGTGTGCAGAGCCGGACACTCAAAGTGATGTGGCATACTATGTTGCTAGTGTAGTGGGGGCAATCCCCGCTAGCCAGAGCAAAATGAATGAGATAAGAAGGGCAACCGCAGCTGATGAGGAACTGCAGTCAGTCATCAAGTTCATACAGGCTGGGTGGCCAGAACACAGCTGCAGAGTACCTGTGAGTATAAAACAATACATGCAAGTCAAAGCAGAACTGTCAGAGTCCAATGGCCTTGTCCTCAGAGGATGCAGAATCGTAGTTCCACAGCAGATGAGAAGAGAGATTCTCCAGAAAATCCATGAGGGGCATCAAGGACTAGCTAAATGTAGAGAGAGAGCCTGCTCATCAGTGTGGTGGCCTGGTCTAGCTTCGGAGCTGAGCAGTCTTGTGTCATCATGCCAGAGGTGCCTTGAGCAGAAAAGAACACAACAAAAAGAGCCACTCATTCCTACACAACTTCCAGATCGTCCTTGGAAGAAAATTGCAATGGATCTGTGTGAATACAATCACCACAATTACCTGGTTATCTCAGACTACTACTCCAGATTCATAGAGATAATGCAAATGTCAGTCACAACCAGTACACAGGTAATAATAAAGCTGAAGGCTGTATTTGCCAGATTTGGCATCCCAGACGAAGTAGTGACGGATAATGGGCCGCAGTTCTCTGGTTCTGAGTTTCAAGAATTTGCTAAGCGCAGTTCGACTTCAGACACTGCACATCCAGCCCACATCACCCACAGGGCAACGGCATGCAGAAAGAGCTGTGCTGCAAAGAAAATCCTCAAACAAGACGATCCAGTGACGGCCCTGATGATCTACAGGTCCACCCCGTGCTCATCTACTGGCTTCAGCCCGGCAGAGCTGTTGATGGGGAGAAAGATTAGAACTACGCTCCCTATCCTGGAAGAGAATCTTCAGCCAAAGTGGCCTAGCAGAACAGAGGTGAAGGAAAGTGACGATCGAGAAAAGGTTAAGCAAGCTTACTACTACAATCGTCGCCACGGAGCCCGATCTTTACATGTCCTGCAACCAGGCGATGCGGTGAGGTCCAAGTTGGACCATGAGAAATCATGGTCAAGGCCAGCAGTGATCTCAAGAGAAAGCATTACTCCTAGATCATTCATCATAAAAATACAGCAAGGCGCTGAGCTTCGGCGGAACCGCCGACACCTTCAACCTGAGCCAGTTACATCCCAACCTGAATCCAGCGAGGATGCAGAGAACACAGACATATGTTCCAACACGATAGAGACAGTCCCCTCCAGTCAGTGTGTACTACACTTGTGAGCCCCATGACCAGTCAGACTGTGACCAGATCTGGACGGTGTGCAAACCAGTCATCAAGCTTGACCTGTAAAATAAACCTATTGGGGGTGTTCATAAAAAAAAGGGGGGAGGAATGGAGTGAACAGAAAACAAAAGTTGTATTCAAAATGGCATTAATGTTTTAAATGCTGATTTATGTTCTTGCTGAGATGTGTTCATAACAGAATTTACACAGAGCGGTTTACTTTCTAAAGAAAGGTAATTTACAGTAAATGTAAGGTGATAAGTATATGTAACAATTGGTTGATTGTTGTTAAGGGATATATTCTGTTTTGAAGGGGGAGATGTCATGTATTGTAAAATATCTGCCTGCGCAGCTACTGGGGTTTTTAGGGTAGCCGACGAAACCATACGTCGTCAAGGTTCTGTGGGCAGTGTGTGCAGCGTGTCGTTCTGTTCATGACGAATTATAATAAAGGCATATTTATATAACGCCTCGGAAAATCCTTACAGACAGTATAGTAACTCTCTAAATAGTGTAAAGTAATAACAATATAACAATAACTCAACAATGTTTAAACGTCAATGTCCATATTCACAATATGAACCACCTTGTTCAGCTGTAAACGCATAAAAGAAACATGTAAAGTTCTCTAATCAGTTCATTCCTCATCCACGAATCACTTGAATTAAGCTTTTTCAGTGTTCGAATTGAACAGTTGGGTGAATGCGGCTTCCAATATGCCCGGCTGCGTCTCGTCCAAGTCGGCGGCTAATTTGAGACTATTCTGCCTCCATACTGGTGCATTTATTCTGAAAGCACATTTGTGATTTCTTTAAAAATACTGTTATGTCCCGGAGACAGACCAGTCAGACGGTATCTTGCGCTGAAGAACTTTATTCACGATTACAGCGAACTTATAACTTATTTCCAGACTCTAATTGCGGCACCGCTCCCTGCAGCTTTGCTCCTCACTCTCACACTCTAATATCTCCACAGCTCTAACCACGCCTCCCCACACTTGGAAACTTTAACCCTTTAACTGCTGTATAAAACCTTCTAACCATTACAATACGTTTGTGGGTCCGCGCTCGTGCATTTATTCTGAAAGTACATTGGTGAATGAAAATACACGCGTCCCACAGTCACATATCCCAGCATGCACCGTGCGCTATTTCTACAGGAGAAAATGGAGTCGGTGGCTGCTTCTTGTAGTTGTGAGACCTGTTGCGGCTCAGTATTGGTCCATATATAAGGTGCACCGGATTATAAGGCGCAGTGTCAGCTTTTGAGAAAATTCAAAGCTTTTAGGTGTGCCTTATAGTGCGGAAAATACGGTACTTGTTTTATTGTCCTCTTGGGCGGGGCAGACCTGGCATCTTTTCCGTTTCTTTACACCTGTGTCCACTGGATCCATTGTTGATTGGTTGAATGATTTGACCTTTTCAATGACAGCTGCAGCTCCTGGGGATCGAGTTGGCCTAGCTCGCCTCTGGATCTTGGGATTGACAAGTGCTTTGCCGAGTTCTTCCAGGAAAAGCTGACGTCAGTACAATTTGCCGGCATTCCATTGATGGTTAATTTTAGTCCACAGAACATAAGCATTGTAAGCAGAAACATCGACAATGTTGTAAAAAATTACCAAGGGCCAACGGGCAGTCTTGCGCTGGCAGCTGTATGTTGCTGTGACTTTGTCCAGGTTGTCAACTCCTCCATCTGTGGCTTCATGTCTTTTCTTGTGCTCAAAGATGCATCTGTGTGCATTGTGCTCATAACAGGAACATTCTTGTTTCTCTTTGGGCAGTATGAAACAACTGCTGCTTTCTCAGTGAAAACAAACATTGAGGAATGCAGAGTTCTGCCCGGCATCTTCAGAAATTCACTGGGAAGTTCTGGCTTATTCCTTCTGATAGTTCCCAACATAGTCAGCTTTCTCTTCTGCAGTTCTTTTCCAAGGCGGTACGATGTAAAGAAGTTGTCACATGTAATATTATGGCCTTGCAACCCTTCACTTATCTCCAGCACCACACGCACCCCCTGGTTCTTTTCAGATGCTCCTCCAGGTAGCTTTCCAGTACAGACTTGAATATTCCATGCATAGCTGGATTTTGCATCACAAGCTACCCACATTTTGATGCCATACTTGGCAGGCTTGTTGGGCATATACTGTCTGAAAGGACATCACTATGCCAGTTCAAAATCTGTGATAAAGCTTCTTCAGCTGTAAATCTTCTGGAGCTCATTTTTGGTGTGCTTCTCGAACGGGTGTCATGAGAAAAGTGACAAGGACCAGGGGGAAAAAATGCTTCCTTGACACACACCTGGGTCTCTGGCATTTCAAATACATTTAGTCAAAACAAATTACATCAAAGAGGCAGTTTATTTTTGATCTGTACACCCACATAAAAGGGTCTGGGTCAAAATGACCCGCAACATCATATTTGTATACAAACTCTGCACAGACGCTTCACTACACATCTAAGTGTCCAGATGTTACACACCAGTTCATGACCTTAAATAAGGAAAAGTCACAAAATTTCAAGAAGAAAAAGGAAGGGTAATCTATACTTTGGTCAACACAAAATCCGATACGGGTCAAATTGACCCGTAACATAATATAAGGGTTAAGTGTCATAAATGTAAAATATATTGTTTGTCAGTTAAACTCATGGACAGTGTTGTGTTTCAGGGCTCTTTGGATCACTTAAATAAATCTGAGACACCTGTGCCAATTAGTTTGCCAGGTGATCCCAATTAAAGGAGAAACTACTTAAGAAGGATGTTCCACATTATTAAGCAGACCATCATTTTGAACCAACATGGAAAAGAAACCAGATCTCTGTGCATCTGAAAAGTGTGACATAGTTGAATGCCTTGGAAGAGGTATGAAAACTTTACATATTTCAAGAGAACTTAAGTGTTATCATCGTACTATTAAGAGATTTGTAGCTAATTCAGAACACACACGGGTTCGTGTGGCTAAAGGCAGACTTAGGAAGGTTTCTGCCAGACAAATACATCGGATAAAGAGAGTAGCCGTTTAAATACCATTACGAAGCAGCAAACAGGCCTTTGAAGCAGCTGGTACCACTGGAGTCTCGTGAACATCAAGGTGTAGGATCCTCCAGGGGCTTGCAGTTATGCAGAAACCTTATATTTGGCCACCTTTAACCAAGGCACACAAGCAGAAACAGCTCCAGTGGTCCCAGAAATACATGAAGACAAACTTTCAAACAGTCTCTGAGAAACTCAGACGAATTTTCAACCAATATCAGATCCGTACGCATTTCAAACCTGGCAACACCCTGAGACAGAAACTGGTTCATCCCAAAGACAAGATCCCAAGACACAAGCTGGACAACGTGGTTTATGCCATTCAGTGCAGCGAGGAGTGTTCGGACCTTTACATTGGGGAAATCAAGCAGCCATTACACAGACGCATGGCCCAACATAGAAGGGCCAACACCTCAGGTCAGGATTCAGCCGTTCACTTACACCTAAAGGCTACCAACCACTCTTTTAAGGACCAAGATGTTCAGATCTTGGCCAGAGAAGACAGATGAATAATCAGTTTTTGCAACCTGGACAACCTATCTCTTAACAAAGGAGGTGGATTGAGACAATTTATCAACCACATTGCAAAGCCCTCTTGGGAACAATACCCAAAAGATTCCACTCTCATCAACCAGTTTCGCATATTAACGAGCCGTGTGACCAAAACCACTCCAACAACAGTAACGGCCCATCAATACCCACCCAATGACTGGTATCACACTTCACAGGTATCCCCAGGTCCACCCAACAAGAGGGACTTGAAACACCTCTTCCTCCCCACTCACAGCATATAACTTCTGTACACCCCACTAACAGTTAGAACTGAAGTAGCCTCTTGGATGAGAGGTGAAACGTTTTCCAAAAAACTGAACGTCCAGTTGCCTAACTAAACTCTTTTACCTTTCAAACAGTCTTGTTCACCGATGAGTTTCATGCAACCCTAGATGGTCCAGATGGATAGAGTGGTGGATGGTTGGTGGACAGCCACCATGTACCAACACGACTGCGACGCCAGCAAGAAGGTGGAGGAGTCATGTTTTGGGCTGGAATCATGGGGAGAGAGCAGGTCGGCCACTTTAGGGTCCCTGAAGGTGTGAAAATGACCTCTGTAAAGTATGTGGAGTTTCTGACCGACCACTTTCTTCCATGGTACAAGAAGAAGAACCGTGCTTTCCGCAATAAAATCATTTTCATGCATGACAATGCACCATTTCATGCTGCAGGGAATACCTCTGCATCAGTGGGTGCTATGGGCATAAAAGAGGATAAACTCATGGTGTGGCCCCCATCCTCCCCTGACCTCAACCCTATTGAGAACCTATGGAGCGTCCTCAGACAAAAGATCTATGAGGGTGTGAGGCAATTCACATCCCAACAGCAGCACTGGGAGGCTATTCTGACCTCCTGCAAAAACATTCAAGCAGAAACGCTCCAAAACTCAAGTTTAATGGATGCAAGAACTGAAGTTCTACACCAGGGGTCGGCAACCCAAAATGTTCAAAGAGCCATATTGGCCAAAAAAAACAGAAACCACGTCTGTTGGGAGCCGCAAAAAATTAAAAGCCTTATATCAAACTAATATGAAGGCAACATAGGCTCTCAGTATATTAGCTATATAACTTATTATCAACATAACTAAGCACTATGAGCACGAGCATTTATAAATAAATGTTTATTTTCCTTGAAGCGCATCCTGGAGAGAGTGATACACCATGTGAAGACACTGCTGTACAATATTTGGTGCTTCAAGTTTAACCTCCATTACAATATTAATGTTTTATGTTTTGTTGCCTCGATTAAATTATAGAAATACAAGCAATGCATATACAGAGTTTTGGTGCTATTTTTTAATTTGAGTGTTCAAGAAAAAAAAAAACAAAGTGGGATGGACATTAAATACCTCCTGTTATTTCAGACCTTAGTATCGAAATAAAATACAGTCCTCTTCAAACCTCAATAATATACAACTCTCCTCTTTCCTTCTTATCTGAACCACATAGTCCAATAACCTGCAGCCTGCAGTTAAAATACAGCCTGCAATTATCAAAATATAACATTTATTAATATTCATATTTTTTAAATGAGTGAAATAAATAGAGTTAAACTAATATTAATCAGCATAGTATTTTGATGGAAATATTGTGTTTTTTAAACAACATAAGTTTGTGGTCTGAGCTGCCAAAACCGTTTTTTTTCTGATACCGATGTTTAATCTAAGAAATAATAAGAATCATACATAGACATCATATTTGCTTGGATTGAGAATAAAACATCAAAAAAATAATGAATAGTTTTAACAATGGCCCCTGAGCTGATTTTTACTGTCAACACA
The DNA here is from genome assembly GCA_016785265.1 of Paraplagusia blochii. NCBI lineage: Eukaryota > Metazoa > Chordata > Actinopteri > Pleuronectiformes > Cynoglossidae > Paraplagusia > Paraplagusia blochii. The sequence continues at coordinate 193,081 of JAFBJS010006762.1, forward strand.
CAACACAGTGGAGATTGACTTGATACAGCTCAAAATCATCATCCAGCCATTGAGGTGTCATGCTCAACGTTGACACTGAGCTCACGTTTGAAGTCCAAATGTCCATGGTAAAACTACTTGGTGGCGTCAAGCAGTTTGCGTAAATCTCTTGAAAGGCTCTCAAACAACTCTGGCATCATTGAATCAGAAAAGTCCCGCCTACTTGGCCAAGTGTTTCACCGGGTTTACAATGCATTTATCCTGTACCACGCTTAATTTTTCTATGGTGGCTTTGGACTTCTTGGTTCTCATGTCGAACATAGAAGCCACGCTGGAGGATTGTTGTGGTTGCCGAGGCTCTGCCAATCCTCTTAGCAGCCGTCTCCTCTTTATATTTGCTAAAAAAAACGGTGCTTCTTTTCTGAGTACAGTATTAAGTTTGTTGTTCCAAACGTTGACTCTAAATGGCTTTGTTTTGATACCAATGTATCAAACCTTTACAAGTCTCAGTGGCGGCAGGTTCAGCACCTTTCCAACACTTTCTGGGACCGCTGGAGGAAGCAGTTCCTCCCCATGCTTCAGATCGGCAAGAAATGGCAGTGTTCGCACCCCAACATTCAGCCTGGAAGCGTTGTTCTGTTGAGGACAGCCAAGTAACAAGAAACGAATGGCCTCTTGGTCTGGTGACCCAGGCTTTCCCAAGCAAAGACAAAGAAGGTGCGCCAGGTCGAAGTGAAGGTCATCAGACCAGAAGGGACTTCTCTTTTCCTCAGGCCGGTGAATGAAATGGTGTTCCTTTTACCACCGAATGCTAAGTAAAAAAAAGTAATTGTTGTCTGTTTAATGACGTAATCATGTCAGGCGGGGAGTGTTTTGATACAGATGCAAAAAAATAATAATATGAAGAGACAAAGTTTACTTGGGGTGTCCCGTTTGTTTGCAATTTATTTGCCTCTCTATTTTGAGTCTATTTGAGGCCCATCTTTGGGCATTTCTCATGTAGTTTTGTTGTTCGCTGTTTGCCTTGCGGGCTTCCGTAGGCAGGAAGTCGAGTCGGCAAGTTGGCCAAGTTTGAACACACCGTGAGTATGTTACCCGTTTTGGATGTATTGTATGCTGTCATTGTTCTTCAAAAATGCTTAAGGTAGCATCGTTGGTATGTATCATTTATATTTGTATATGTGTTGCTTGTTTTTGGCCTCCGTGCCTTCTCGGTTTGGGTTGTGTTGTTTAGACGGAGATTTATTGGGAGGAATGATGATGGCAACGGGTGTCTTTTCGAACATTGGTGTTCATTTTTGTTTCATGTATGTATTTTCCATTTCCAATTCTCTACGTCAATAAACCTGTGGACGGCAAACAGTCTTCAGAGTGTTTGATGTTGGGGAAATGTTTAGCTGGCTGTTAAGATAGGTCTAAGCCATGTCCAAGACAGCACAGTGAAACAACGGCTATCAAGCAAAAGAAAACAACAGGTACAGCAGGCTAAAACACAACGCTTCTAGAAAAAGAGCGAGGCAGGATCAGCGCGCGTCGAACAGGCACAGGACACCGATGAGGAAGTTTCTGGATGCTTCCACAGTGTGTCGCTGAAAACGTGCTCCCGCGCTGGATGTTCCTCGCGGTCTAGCGCGTCATCAACGGGGTCTGCAGCAGCCAAAGCAAGAGTAAAAGCTGAAGAAGCTAAAGCATGTCTGGTCTACGCAAAAGAAGAGATGAATCTAAAAATAGAGAAGGCTAAGTTGGAAGTGTCAATGGAAGTACTTAAACAGAAAAGGGAAACTGCTGCAGCCATTGCCGAGGCAGAAGCACTAGAAGCTGCCTTGGAGGTCAGTGATTCACCCACAAATGACTTACTCAGTCCAGTTACGAACTCCAATCCTGTTTCAATGATGGCCTCAGAGCGCACACAGCAATATGTGACTGATCTATTGAGATATAGGGTGCCTGAGTTACATTTAAATAGTAATGGTAACACACCGGTGAAGTCTACACAGCTGCCTCCACCTCTTAATGCTGGGGCTAAACCTTTCACGCCACAACAAAATATCCCCACTTCAACTAATCCCACCCCCCAGCAGCCTTGTTGGAGAGTGAATGGAGGCGCCCACGAGCCAATCACCAGGAGCTGGTAGGTTCGTACCCCACATGTCAAAATCAAGGATGAACATGCCTCTCAAACACACCAGTTCACACATGGACATTGTGATGAATATTCTCCAAGCTATCCTATCCCACCAAACTACAACAATGAAGGCTCACACTTTAACAACTTTGTAAGATATCTCGCCCGCTGTGAGCTGGTGGCTACAGGATTGCTCCAGTTTAATGACCCCAAAACCAGAGATTTAAATCTGACACCAAGCGAGGAGTTAGATCTTTTACTTGAGTGGCTGGGGAAAGAGTCAGCAGAGCAAGTTGAACAGATAAGAGCAATACACATCCATCGCCCAGAAGCAGGGCTGGCTATGGCATGGGACGGGCTTGAGCTCACGTACGGATCTGCTGAAGCCAGAGATGTTCACAAGTCACTTTTTCCAAGTCCAAGTCAAGTCTCGAGTCTTTATGTGCGAGTCCAAGTCAAGTCTCGAGTCTTTCGTCCCAAATCCAAGTCAAGTCTCGAGTCTTTTGTCCCAAGTCCAAGTCAAGTCTCAAGTCTCAAAAAGCTGAAAGTTTTCATATTAGTCGCTAGCCGAGATAATACTGCATTGCTGTGTTGTTTTGGATTAAATATATAATAGTATGTACTGTACTGTATTATAAGCCTATAATATGTTATTGCACACTACACCATCAAAGTTGATCAAAACAATGTACTGTGCATGTGCAATGTGAAGAAACACCACAAAAGCTTTAAGCTTGAACACGGAATTTGTGAACCTACAGGATACATATGTGGTCTTATCCTTTTACCAACTGAAAATAACAAATTAAGAAAAATTAATATATATAACTGAGTACTGTATGTACAGTACTATACTACAGTGCCACTGTAGTATAGTAAAGTGCCACTGATTTCTTAGCCGTGTGTGCCACGGCTAAGAAATCATATGCATTACATGCTGTTTAAGAACGTTTCCATTTATGTTATGTCAGTGACAACATTAGTCCAAAATAAAAAAGCTGTCAATGCATAGAATTAACGTTAGGCTCAATACACGCAGGCTGCTACTTGCAGCTAAACGTAGTGGACTGAAGTATAAAAGCCAACAGACTATAACTGTGGCTGAATTAGTTTTCTAACAGTAACGTTTAGGGTTCAATCCTGAGAACAGGGTTCCCGGGAAATGGTTCTGATTGCATTTACCGGGAATCCCGGTTCAGGAAATGTGAACACGGGACCCGGGAAAAATTGGGAGGAAAAAAGTGACGTGCCTCTATTTGTTCTCATACAGTAATGCAGACGGCAAAGGGTCTTTACGGAGCGTCTTTCCCCCAGGCGCTTCCCCAAGAAGAATAGAGTGCGAGCGAGGGTGCGTCAGTTTTTTTTTTCTTTTGCAGCCGCTTCGACCTACAATCATGAACTTAGTTTTAGTTAATTTTTTAAAGAGTTCTGTTGTTTTCCATGGTCTGTGAATGTGTCTGGGTGAATGCATGAGCAGGGGGGCGTGGGAGCAGGAGTGTGTGAGAGTGAGAGAGACGCAGCAGGTCTGTGTTTACTCTATGTATTGGCGTGGTTAGGGGGCGACAGTGACCAAATTCTGTAAGACTTCGCGATAAATGCGGAATTCTTAAGCAAAGCCTCTACTTTAATAATACATCCGGCTGAACATTTAAATAAATAACCTTATATGGACCTTATTTACGACTCGCAAGTCATAATACCAAAGTCTGAGTCAAGTCTCAAGTCTGAAGTCAAGTCACAAGTCTTTGTCTGTGCGACTTAAATGCGACTCCCCATGTCTGGCTGAAGCAATAGAAAATGCCTTGTTCCAACGCATCGACAGCTTCCCAGCAATAAACGGCCAAGATGGAGTCAAGCTTACAAAATTTTGTATCCCAACAAGCTTGCATGATGAGCGATCCAAGTTTCAATTTTACCACGTTCTCTAACATAGCTGCGAAGACCGAAAAAAACAAACCAACCAGACAGCAAGACATTTTTGTCGGCGTCCATAGGACCGAGGTGTCTCCTGGAGCCGTCTCTGACGCTGGTGAGCTCCCAACAAAGCCAGGCGACGGCAAGGTTTGTATATTGCACAGAACAGCGCACCCTCTGACCAAATGTCGGGCATTCTGTCAGTCACCAACAAATGTACAGAACTATGCGGCGGTGAGTCGTCAGACTGCTCTTGCTCTAAGATATGTCTAGTTAGAGTGTATCCAGCTGGCCACAAAGAGAAGGCAGTTAAGCTGTACGCAATATTGGACGAACAGAGCTATAGATCGCTTGTTCGCTCACAGTTCTTTGAAATGTTCAACGACAAATGCCTGAGTGCTCCATATACCTTGAGGACGTGCGCTGGAGTAAAGTTACCAGCAGGAGAGCCATCGGTTATGAAGTGGAATCTCTGGACCAAACTATCCATGTTCCATTGCCCAGCCTTATAGAGTGCAACAATATTCCAAATAACAGAGAGGAAATCCCGACTCCCCAAGTGGCACCCCATCATCCTCATCTAAGGTCAGTCACGCACCTCATTCCCGAGATTGATCCACAAGCCCCCATTCTGCTTCTGCTGGGTCGCGACGTCATCAGATTGCATAAGGTCCGCAAACAGGTGAATGGCTCTCACAATCAACTCTATGCACAGAAATTGGATCTGGGCTGGGTCGTTGTTGGCAATGTGTGTTTAGGTAACGTCCACAAACCGCTGACAGTTCGCACGTTCCACACGAACATCACTGAAATGGAACATCGTACTCTCTTCACCCCATGCCCATGGAACGTGTTCCATGTTAAGGAAAAATTTAACGATGCGCAAACAATCAATCACTCTCCATGATATGAAGGACAGATGCCCTGCGAAGACGACCACCTGGGGTGTACCGTGTTCAGGCGCAGCAAGGATGACTACCAGGTTGCTGCTTCCATTCAAGACACCACGTTCATGGAGACAATGGAGGAAGGACTACATAAAGACTCCAATGGCAGCTGGGTTGCACCGTTGCCCTTTAAGAACCCACGCCCGCAGCTCACAGACAACAGGCCACAAGCAATGAAACGCCTCATGTCTCTTAAACGCAATCTTGAGAGAAGGCCTGAAATGAGAGATCACTTTCTCGGCTTCATGGACCGAATGACCATGCCGAGTTAGCCCCACCTCTCAGTGAAAATGAGGAACGATGGTACCTGCCAATATCTGCAGTATACCACCCAAAGAAACCCAAAAAAATACGTGTGGTGTTCGATTCCAGCGCTCAACACAATGGAGTGTCACTCAACGACGTGCTTTTGACTGGGCCTGATTTAAACAACATGCTGATCGGAGTACTGATTCGATTCAGAAGAGAAGCTATTGCCTTCACAGCCGACATAGAACAAATGTTCTATTGTTTCTTGGTGAGCGAAAAAGATCGCAACTTCTTGCGCTTCCTTTGGTTCCAAGACAACGACCTCTCCAAAGCCATAGTAGATTATCGCAAGCGGGTCCATGTTTTTGGCAACAGCTCTTCGTCAGCAGTGGCCATCCATGGCCTTCACAGATCAGTTCAAACCAGCGAACTGCATGTTGATCCTGATGTGAAGGAGTTTGTGATGCGTGATTTTTACGTCGACGATGGGCTTAAGTCCGTGCCTACTATAGAGGCCGCCATCAGCCTTTTAAGAAACACACAGAATGTCCTTTCCAGGTCTAATCTGCGGCTACATAAAATCACAGCCAACAGCCATGAGGTGATGGATGCGTTGCCGACCAGCGATCACGCCATTGACCTCAAAGATCTCGATCTCGACGCAGACACAGTGCCTCTGCAACGCAGCCTTGGGCTCACTTGGAACCTCCAGTCAGACTGCTTCGTGTTCAGCATCTCTGCGGAGGTAAAGCCGTACACCCAACGGGGCGTCTTGTCTACCATCAATATCACCCGCTTGGGTTTGTCGCGCCTGTCACTATCCATGGTAAGGCCATCCTACGAGAACTCACCGCAGAAAATGGCGACTGGGATGCCCCGCTACCTCAAGCAATGGAGAAAGCCTGGACATTAATGGAGAACTTCCCTACATAAGCTGTCTGAGTTTTCTATTCCTAGGCGTTATACGGAAATATCACCATCTGCAACTGCGAGAAGAGAGTTGTCAATTTTCTGTGATGCGTCAGTTAAAGCTATTGCTGCAGTTTCCTACTTAAAGGTCACAGATGCTGATGGGGACAATCAAATTGGTTTCGTAATGGGAAAGGCCAAGCTTGCCCCTCGCCCAGAGCACACAGTACCCAGACTTGAACTCTGCGCAGCGGTGCTCGCCGTTGAGTTAGCAGATCTGATCTCAGCACAACTAGATCTCCATATCGATGCAGTAACTTATTTCTCAGATAGCAAGGTAGTCTTGGGCTACATTTACAATGAGACCAGATGCTTCTACGTCTACGTCAGCAACAGAGTGGCACGCATTCGAAGATCTTCTCGTCCAGGTCAATGGCGCTACGTGCCTACTCACTTGAACCCAGCAGATCACGCAACACGGTCTGTACATGCTGGTCACCTGAAAGACACCAACTGGCTGAGTGACCCAGAATTCTTATCCAGAGCAGAACTTAGCACCTCTGAAACCAAGTATGACCTTGTTGACCCTGGCACAGACCCAGGCCTCTAGTGTCCTCCTTAAGCACTTCTAGCAAAACAGCTTGATTCTCAGCACCTTGCCAAATTATCTACTTGGAAATCACTCACTCGAGCAGTTGCTCACATCATTCACATAGCCCGCCGTTTCAAGAAACCCCTGGAAGAAAAAAGCTCATGTAAAGGCTGGCACTACTGCAAGACTGGGTTCACTGTTGAGGAATGCAGTAAAGCTTCAGCTGTGAACGTCCGAGCAGTCCAGGGAGAAGTCTACAGCCAAGAGCTGGTGTGCATCAAAAGGCAAGTGAATGTACCAAAGACAAGTCCTCTCTGGAATCTGGACATCTTTGTCGATTTGGAGGGCCTTGTAAGAGTCGAGACCGCTTGCACAATTCAAGCCTGGAACAAAGTGAAAAAACCCCTTTAATTATCCCTGGTCAACACCACATCGCAACATTACTCATAAGACACTACCACGAGAAAATCCATCATCAAGGTCGCCACTACACAGAAGGAGCAGTACGTACAGCTGGCCTTTGGATAGTGGGCATGAAGAGAAAGGTGAGCAGCATCATCCATCAGTGTGTGACCTGCCGGCGACTAAGAGCTCCACCCAGTGTCCAGAAAATGGCAGACCTACCAGACGATCGTCTGTCGACAGAACCCCCATTCACAAGTGTCGGGCTTGACGTGTTTGGCCCCTGGAGTGTCTCTTCCCGCAAGACTAGAGGTGGCCTTGCCCAAGCAAAAGGTGGGCAGTGATCTTTACATGCAAGAGCATAAGAGCTCTACACATTGAAGTCATAGAATCCCTTGAAATGTCCAGCTTCATCAATGCGCTGCGATGTTTCCTTGCTGTACGCGGACCAGTCAAGCACCTCCGCTCAGACCACGGCACTAACTTCACAGGTGCCTGTAAAGAACTGAAGATACCCGCGAATATCGACGGCACAGCTGTGAAAACGTACCTTTCAAACCAGGACTGTACATGGACATTCAATCCTCCACATGCTTCCCATCGTGGTGGAACTTGAGAAAGAATGATCGGACTCGCCAGGAGGATTCTAGACTCAATGCTCCTCAAGTTGAAAGACAAGCTCACTCACGAGGTGTTGGTCACCTTCATGGCAGAAGTGGCGGCGATCATAAACACCAGGCCACTTGTGCCTGTGACAACCGACCCGGATGATTCCTTCATACTCACACCAGCTGCTTTTCGGGGCAGCAGGTTTACCGGCGCATCTCTAGGTAAAACATTTGAAAAAAATAAACAACTCTAGAACCATTTTTGTTCCATTTTTGATGTCCTTTCAGTTCTTTTTTTTATTTTTACACGTTTTTGAAAAAATCTCCAGTGAGCCACTAGGGATGTGTTAAAGAGCCGCATGCGGCTCCAGAGCCACAGGTTGCCGATCCCTGTTCTACACCAATGACTGAGGCACTGACTCTGGGCCAAAGACCATTTTTTCTAAAATCCTTTTTTGTTATTGAATATTGAACATTGACGAAGCCATCTCCAAGGAAATGATGGTTGCCAAGGCAGTCCTAGGCCAATGCTTTACAGAACTTCACATTAGGTTTAGTGACTTGTCTCTTTATACTTAAAGCCAGGACTCTGAGTGCTGGGTTTATATGCTGATAATTGCTTTTTTCCCCACATACCGGTTAACAGAATTAAGAGTTGTCCAGTAGTTCTATTACTTGTTCAGTTGTATCATTAATACTTAAATGCAGTCAGGTGTCAACTCTGCATTTCAGACTCAGTGTGAAGACTGGAGGTTGTGAAATAAAAAAGCCTTCCTTGTGGAAAAATTAACAGGTAAATAAATAAAACATCCCTGTAAATGGGGGAAAACACTGCCGTCAGGTTTCATCAGTAAGCTGAAGCCAACAGACTGGGTTCAAATCAGGCCTACAAGGCAGCTGATGGTTGTAAACAGTTGTAAGGGTATTTTAAATCATCTGTAATGAGTCTCTGTTCTCTGCAGTCCAGGTCTGCTGCTGGAGAGTATGAAGCATGACAGTTTTTTTCAGGGAGAGAAAATTGCTTTTTGAATCAACCCCGCCACATAGATGCTGCCTGATTTCTGCTTAGTCACCGCTGTGTCGGGCACAGCAGTAAACGAGGGGACTCTTGTCTGCGAGAGCCTCATGGACACGCACACTCCAACAGGCAGATGGGGGACAAGAAAGGGGCAGCAAAGAAAGTTCTTCACAGTGGTTTTAAGAAGAAGACAGCACTTGAAAACACAGACCCTTCTAAAGTGAAGCCTGAGGCTGTAAGCCGGATCACAGTGGGTGCATTCACTTTTTCTTTTGTCAAAATCACTAAGGACCAGCATGCACTACATTTCAACACAAACTAAGATCTGATTATCTCTCACTGATGTTTCTCAAAAGGCCTGGAGGGATGTAGCTGTTGGTTTCAAAATAACCAAAACAAGCGCACTGTTTATCTCAACACATCGAAGAGAAGGTTAAGGCTTTACAAAAAAATATATATTCCATGAGGTACTGCTGTCATTGTGATGCGCTAACCAAACTGAGAAAAAGGAAACAAAAAAATTGTATCAGTCATGTTAGAAGTACTTCTGATATCTCCTAGTCCTGACACAAACACCTGGATGCTGCATGTTGGCCAATAACATTTTAAGATTACTGTATTTCCACGTTCATAAGGCGCACATAAAAGTCTTAGATTTTCTTCTAAGAAGTGTGGCGCGCCCTGTGTGTGTGTTGTTGTAAGGCAGTAGAGCACACCATGAAAACCTTAAAGGGGGAAGTGTGGGCGTTGTTTTTTTCTCCCGCTCCATTTTTAAATACGCACACTTGTGTGCATGTGTGTTGTTGTTGTAAGGCGGACATGGTAGAGAACAGCATGAGAATGTTAAAGGAGGAAGTGTGGGCGTGGATGGTGTATAAAACCCCCGCCCTATAATCAGGTGCGCCTTATGTGTGTGTTAAATATAGTAATGGCACACATAACTGAGACTGTGCCTTTCAGTTCGGTACGCCTATGGTCGTGAAAATACGGTAACAAAATGGTCAGTGAAGGCATCAGGAAACATAACTTTTTAAAACAACATGAGACAAACTAAAAACTAGAACACATAATGTATTTAAAATATAATAACTTAAAAAAATCCAATTAATGTAATAAATGTGAAAAAACTTGTTTATACAAACTGTATTTAGTAAAAATGGGACAGTTCCAGAGGGAGAACACCAGACCTCCAGATATCACTATGTGCAGCTTCATTGATTTAAAGTGTTTGCTCATGTTCCTGTACAAGCACTGACTTGTACAGGAACATGAACATGGATCTACTCTTTGAGTCATTCATGCATTTTAAGTTAAAATCTTTGCTTCGTGTAAGAAAAATAAATTGATGAAAAAAAAATGCAAGCACTCCAATAATGAAGACTTTAATCTTCTTCTTTTCCTTTCGGCTTATCCCATTTTTCAGGGGTTGCCACAGCAAGTCAATAATTTCCATCTCCCCCTGTCCTCCGCATCCTCAACTCCAACTTCAACCACCTCTATGTCCTCCCTCACTGCATCCATAAATCTCCTCTTTGGCCTTCCTCTTCGTCTCTTACCTGGTAGCTCCATGTCTAGCATTCTTCTCCCAATATAAT
>JAFBJS010006762.1:203583-218378 GCA_016785265.1 Paraplagusia blochii
CTCACAACTGTCCTGTAAACCTTTCCCTTCACCTTAGCTGACACCCTTCTATCTCAGATCACTCCAGAGACCTTTCTCCAGTTGTTCCATCCTGCCTGTACTCTATTCCTCACCTCTCTTCACCAGTCTCCACTGCTCTGAACAGTTGAGCCTAAGTATCAAAACTCCTTCACCTTCTCCACCGTCTTGCTACGACTGACCTTCATTCCTCTTCTCTCCAGTGCAAACCTCCACCTCTACAGGTTCTCTTCTAGCTGTTGCTTGCTCTCACTGCAGATCACAATATCATCTGCAAACATCATTGTCCATGGAGACTACTGTCTGACCTCATGTGTCAATCTGTCCATCACCAGAGCAAACAAAAAGGGGCTCAGGGCAGATCCTTGATGAACTCCCACCTCCACCTTAAAGTTCTTTGTCCTTCCAACAGCACACCTCACCACCGTTTTGCTGTTCTCATACACATCCTGCACCAGTTTAACATACTCATCAGCCACTCCTGAATTCCTCATACAAAACCACAGTTCCTCCCTTGGAACCCGGTCATAGGCCTTTTCTAAATCCACAAAAACACAATGAAGCTCCTTCTGACCCTAATGAAGCTCCTTCTTCTGACCCTCTCTGTTCTTCTCCATCAACATCCTCAAAGCAAATATTGCATCTGTGGTACTCTTTCTCGGCATAAAACCATACTGTTGTTCGCAAATCTCTACCTCTTTTTCAACCGAGCCTCAACTACTCTTTCCCAAATCTTCATGGTATGGCTCATCAACTTTATCCCTCTGTAATTGCTACAGCAAGAACACTTTTCCTCATCAGGCATCTTGCCGGTCTCCAAAATTCTATTGAAGAGCCGAGTGAGAAAACTTACCACTTCTTCCCCCAAGCACTTCCATACCTCCACTGGTATGTCATCGGGACCGACTGCCTTTCCACTCTTCATCCTCTTCAGAGCTTTTCTAACTTCATCCTTTCTAATCTGATCGACCTTCTCCCTGTTGGGAGCTGGCTCCTCATTCCTACTCTCCCTTTCATTTTCCTCATTTAACAACTCCTCAAAGTACTCCCTCCATCTTCCCAGCACACGTTCCTCACAGCTGATGACATTTCCATCTCTGTCCTTAATTAATCTCACCTGCTGCACATCCTTCCCAGATTATAATGATGACTTTAATAACTCAATTAATTATTGGGGGGCGGGGGTCCTTTTTTGTATTTTTTTTTTTTACTGACCACCAGTAAATTCAGACTGAACTCACCACTTCTGGAGAAAATTGGAGGGGGTCTTCAGGTGTTGGTGTTCGTATCATGTCATGAATTGGAGCTAAGGCCGAGTCGCTGCTGCTTCTCACCAGCAGAGGCGTGTCTGGAAATGAGATAGGACGTTTTTAGGAACACACTGGTCCACATTACAAAGAAATTAGATTTTGCACAGTGAAAAACAACATGAAAAAAGTGATTGGTGACCGATACTGTCTATGGATGTGATTAAGGAGGTCCTCCCTCTTCGTTATATTGAAAAATTTTTGATTGTTACTGAACTTTTTTCGGTCCCTAAAGAAGAGGAACCTCATTTGTTTAATGATATGATACAATAACCCAGAAATCTGGGTTCAGGAAAAAAAAAAAAAACTACACCAAAAGCCCAGACACCAGGTTCAACTTGAACCTTTTTCTGCTTCTATCTTTTAAAATTCACCTATCACACAGGGAGCTCTGTGTTTCTTGAGAAATCCAGCAAGCCCAGCAGATGTGTTGTGTTCTCACAAATTCGAAGAGACAGAGGAGAAAATAAGATACAGAGATTGAGAGAAAATGTGAAAATGCGAGAGACAAAAGTGTAAGTGTTGAGAGATGTCAGTGAAAGAGGTAAGGGCTGGGAGAGGAGGAGAGAGAGAGGGTGGGTGGGTGTGTGGGGGGTACAAAGAAAACTTGTAGTCCAGTGAAACACAGAAAGCCAGACAAACAAAAAATATCTTTCATGTAATGAATCTTTCTTTGGAGGGTCATTGACGGGGTCCTGGTCAAACGTGGTCAGAATAAAGGGAGCAGCAGAGGAGGTCAGTGTGTTTGTATGTGCACGCATGTCACTATTCATCATGTTGTAAGGACAATATTCTGTTTGAGGGAACAGAGAGAACAGTTGCATTGTTGGTACTGGTAAAGAGTTGGTATTCCAATATGACTTTACTAATCTGGAAATGCTGTGCTCCTGTCATTCATTACCATGCAGCAACATCATAGATAATATGTTGCCTTTTCTCATCAATTGTAAAAGCTTTTATGGATATTTGTAAAAATATTTTAATATAAATATATATTTGCTGGTTCGCAAAGGCAGCCACAACAACTCCACAACTGCCACCCAAATCACATCACATCATACTGCAGGTAGTGAGCCCACATGGCATGTCTGTGTGTGTGTGTGTGTGTGTGTGTTTACATTGTGTTATAAATTTCTTTATTTCTTTCCCATCTTTCCCATGGTCTTTCTTTTTGTTTTTTTCTCATTTTGACTAAATTGTTTGTCTATTTTATACAATATTTGTGGCGTGTTAACATCAGGATAATACATATTTATATATGAATCATAATACATACAAAAACTTGTCAATCAAAATAAATATGTTTGATAATAAGTCAAAAGTTATGCTGCAACATTAACATAGCCAAAAACCCATGATTCACTGACATATATAAATGTCACAGTTCAATAAAAAGAAAGAAAAATGATACTGTCTCCAGGAGTGTCAATAGTGAAGATTATGTTTTGCTAACAGTGAGGCCTTAGTTTTCATCAGTCAACTGCCAACATCCAGCAGTTTAAGCCAGGACTTTACACAGCTTTATTTATTCAAAGTTTGTCTTTTATGTTTGCGATATGTTTTCTCAGAACTAAATTTTTAATTATAGGTTTTTCCAGTAGTTTTCCTTCATTTTGCACTGCTTTAATTTCTGTTGTTGAGCCAATCAATAGGATGAGCTTTAATTAATCTGCGCTGAAAAGTAGAATTTGATTGAATGAAAGCAATGAAGAAAGATTTATTTTAACAAATGAGACTCTTCCCATTGTAACAGATAATGGATTAGGCATGAGAAAAAGCTTTTTGAAAAAGTCTTAAAGTAAATACCTAAATACCAAGTTTCTTGAATGATAAGGTCTTCAAGAGAAAATAAATGGATGAAATTTCACTTTAAATTCAGGAAGTAAGGAGAGACGTTCCATGGTCACAGTCAGGGTTCATTAACCTCCAAGATCAACCCATAAATCCTCCTCCATTTATACATCCCCTCTTAAATCTGCCTGCATCCTTTCACCATTATAACCTGAGCCTCGTGAAGAAACCTCAGGGCCACTCAGTTTGGCCCTTGACTATGGAGGGGTCAAGCAGTGGCCTGGAGTGTTAGAGATATTGATGAGAGCGGCAGTTTGTTCCTCCATTTGTCATTCAACTTTTAATGATCACCAAGCCTGCAGACATCTGACTGAGCTTCTACAAAAGTTTCTGACTTCAGTAACTTTTGGGAGTTAAAGGAGAATCCACCAATGACAATGTCAGTGTGAACTGGGACAGTAGAGGACAACACCTACACCCACTCTTCTTCTCCTTTCCGCTTGTCTCTTTATTCAGGGGTTACCACAGCGAGTCTCTTACTTGGTAGTTCCATCTCTAGCATGTTTCTACTAATGTATCAACTGTCCCTCCTCTGAACATGTCCAAACCATCTTAATCTGGCTTCTCTAGCTTCTCTAACCTTCCTGCCTGTGCTGCCCCCCAAATTACCTTTCTCTTGATCCTGTCCATTCAAGTCACCCATAAAGAGAACATCAGCATATTTAACTCCTCCACCTCCAACTCTGCCTCCTGTTTTCCACCTATTGCTAACTGTTGACAGGAAATTCAGGAACCACTATGAATTATTAAGTCAGTGAGTTACAGCAGTCACCATCTCTATAAATCATTAGTTTATTTAATGTAATATTGTTTGGTCAGTGAACAGAACAGACCTTATCTAAAACATGTCAATAACTTTGAAATGATCTGATATATACCTTCCAAAGCAGGAGAAAAGAAAACAAGCATTGAAAATTTCATTTAAAAATATTCATTTCTAATCTTATTATCCTTTGTTGTAATACAAATATAACACTCAAATATTTAATAACCTGCATTGATTGATTGATTGTGTTTAACAAGATCAATGGGAATCACCTGGGGCCTTGTATTACAGTATGTCCAATTACGCTCGTAGGCAGACTAGTATGAGTGTAACTGTTACAACCTTTTCCCACAGACCGTACATTGTTGTTAGTGTGTGTGTGTGTGTGTGTGTGTGTGTGTGTGTGTGTGTTCATGCCATGGGCCGGGGCAGCCTTGTTTTTGTGGTAATCAATAGAGCTGCTCAGGCTGCTGGTGGGATAGTGCGATAAGAACTCTTTACCTCCCTGTGTGTGTATGTGTAAGCATGTGTGTGTGTCTTTAGCAGATCAATGCTGGTCTAATCATCCCACCAGGGCAGTGTGTAGTCCAATCACCCTGTTCAAACAAGCAGCCACAACCTGACTATGATTACTGAATTACTGTCTGCGCCACCATTCTGTGCAAGTATGTGTACAGGGAAACTACACAGTTGTCAACGGATAAGGTACTAGTGTGAATTACAAATTCACATGAACAGTTCAATCACACGAATCATTGTACTTGCTGTACAATGCCACGTCCACAAAGAAATGAACAATTTAGATTTAATCAGGTTTTCTTGAGGTTTAATGTTTCATTAATCTTTTTTTGCAACTTTTAGGAGATATTATCTGCTTACTATGTTGTCTTAGTACTTGATGAAATTAACTCAAAATAGAAGAAAAGAAAGGTTTAGTAAATAGACATGATAAGGACCAAAGAAACACTTCCAATAAACAAATCAAATCCCCTCTTAAGTGTTAGTGTCATGTATATTTACTGGTAATAATAATGAATAGGTTTTAGATTCTGTAAGAAAAATGTATGTGTTCCTCTTGAGTGACAGTTTCCTTTTGCAAATTTCCTCTGAATATTTACTTCAATGTGAAACAAGGACAGTTAAAATGAAGTTTATTTTTGTGTTGAAAAATCCATAATGTATTCAATAAATTAATTTACAACGTCACTTGTGTTTCTCAGAATTTGGCATAAAATTTTAGAATACTAAGTATTCAGCTGTATTCTAAAATATAGTGTTGAACACCTTGTTGCTAAGGGAGGACAAGGTGTGGATATGAATTGGAAATAACCAAAACAACACAACATCTAGTATTATTACCGTAACTGGTCGAGTAGACTTCAATTACAAGAGCCTGATTCTCACAGAATAACAGATCACATTGTGTATGAGTAGCTGTTAAACCGTTATTAGGTTGCTTAACTCTTGAACTGCAGTGTTTTATCGGTTTTTCTCCACATGCATGTGCATTTGTGTGTGAGTGTGTGTGTGTGTGTGTGTGTGTGTGTGTGTGTGTGTTTTAATCTTGAAAACAGAGCAGCTTTTATTGCATTAGCGTGGCTCAGTTTGAGGGGCGTCACAGGGTTGCATCATAACTGAGTTAGTCAGGGTTCAACAGGGCTGCAGAGAGGGGTGGAGGGCCGGGGACAAGCAGGAGTACCACTGGGTTAAAAACACTGTGTGTGTGTGTGTGTGTGTGTGTGTGTGTGTGTGTGTGTGTGTGTGTGTGTGTGTGTGTGTGTGTGCGTTTACAATAGTGGTAAAAGCCAAGTGTGAAAATGGCGGGGGGGCGCCGGGGACGGTGAAACGTTTTTCCTGTAGCCAACAGATGGAGTAGGGAAAATGCCACAGTTAAAAAAAAACATAGTCAGTTTGATTAACGTGCATTGTCCACTGAAGTTCAGAGACATAGGTTCAAATTCAGAAATTTTCTGTCTTGATATTCCAACCTGTCGTCATTTCAGCATAATACCAGAAAACCACCAGATTGTTTGCAACCAAAACTTAAAAATACACCAAAACTGCATTTTTAAGGTTTTCAGCTAAAAGAGTTATTACCAAAACAAAACAGACAAAATAGGCAGTTATGATGGCGTAACCAAAAATCACAGCCACAGCAGTATGTAGGATAATTGGTTCTAACAGTCCACGTGACAATCAGCTGACTTTATTTTTCTGCAAGACATATTATAATTAATAATTTGGACAATTATTATAATTTTTGCAACTGTAGTGCTTTACTGAAGTCTAGGTCACAGTCATAAATGCAATATCACTGATAACAATAATTTGATCTGGTATTTTGGTTTCCATTCTGTTACCTCCTAAATATTGTTATTTCAGTGCATCACTCTAAAAACAGAACTGCCGATGAAGAAAGTTTCCTTTCTCCTCTTTGTTGTACCAATACATAATATTAACAGGTTATCACAGAATTTTGTAAGCTTTCCAAAGTTTGGCAGCGGACGGCTCCATCACATCAGGGCTGGAATCAGTGCCAGTTGAGGGTAGAAAGACAAACTTCCATTCTCACATTTGCCAAGTGTTTGAGTAAAACACCTTAATATCCCAACGATGACGAGACACAGCGTCAGACACTTGTTTTCTCAGTCACACAGAAATGTGCAAGTGTTGATTGAGCATTGTTGTAGGTGTGTGTTAGAAGGTAATACTTCTTTTACATATATTAACACGTATTCATATTCCATATCATGCACAACTGGGATGTTAGGTTTAAAGGTATTTAAAAATATGTATTTTCTTTGGGATGAAACCAAAAAAACCGAAGCAGATGTGACCTACTTGCTTTGAGGATGGCTTCATTGACTTCAATCTCTCCCTTGTTTGACTCATGCAACTGCAGGTGGGAGTGGTATAGGAGAGGCTCGGGACTGGGGGCTCCACTGGAGTAGTTGCACATGTTGTCTCTGGGACTGTCCGTCCTTACGTGCTCTACTTTGTCAACTATTGCGATTAACTGAAAGAGAGACGCACAAAGTTAAACAAGCATACTCTGAATGCAAGCATAATTGAAAAGAAATAAGATTTTCTTGCAGGTTTTTCTTGCAGCCAGTATTTTGTTAATTTTAAGTAAGAAAGTTCGACTGTCTTTGTGTGGACAACTTTCAAAGACTAGCATGACAAATAAAACAATGAAAAAACAAATCGTGATATGCAATTACTGTTATCAATAACTTCATCATCACACTCACATCTGACGCACAGCGTGATTACAGTTGACCAGTGCAATTGTGGATTTGTAATATGCATGGTACATGTATATTATTTTGTTATTTTTAGTTGTTAACCTGTAAACAAGATTTACATTAAAAATGAACAGGAAAAGCTATAGGTGGATCAACATAATAACAAAAAATACCAATGTTCATTGTTTTCTGCTTATCTCCTGCCGGGTCACAGGGTCAATAGTCTCCACTACTGCCACCCAAATCACACCGCTCTATACTGTGAGCCTTCCTGTGGGTGGTGAAGTGCTATGATAAGGGCACCTCAGCGGCAGTGGCGGGCCGTACATTTCAATAGGCCTTCGATGACGTCATAGTTGTGTGACGTCAAATTAATACGTCTCATAATAACATCAGTATACCGCCAGGACTTGAGAATTCACACATGTACATTATATCAGCCTTAAAATAGGCTCATCAAGCAACACTTAATTTCTAGAAAATTTAAAATCATTTATTCAATAACTGTGCCTGTGGCAAAGTAGTTGGCGATTTGTTTCGTCTCCACTAGGTAGGCGTAGCAACATTTAAAATAAACCCTTCATAATTAGCCGTGCCATACATTACAGTAAGTTTGATTTTAAGTCGGGGAAATTAAACAATGTTCCATGGCTCTGCTTTAAGCTGGAGAGGCTACTTCCAGAAAATGTTACCTGCATTTGTGAAAGTGCTGGGGGTCGAGAAGGGAGAGAAACATCAACATGTTGTGGTCCTGAAATCGATTTCGTATCCGAGAAATAATATTGTCCAGAATAATGTGATGGAGTTTTTGGTAGTGTGCGCGCAGATCTTCTGGCGCTGCACCGCGTCTTTTGCGAGACTGCATTCATCAGTCGAGACACAACGTGAGGGAGACGCTGCTTGCAGATTTCATTCATGAGCTGCGTGCGTTTCGGAGATCTAGATAAGAACGCAGCGAGGTAATTTAAATTAGAAACAAATGTTTGCACTCCTTAGGTTTTGAGGCCCCCTGAGTTAGGATTTATGCGATGTGCATAATAGTGAATGAACAGGACCATGGATGATTTCTCCTCCTTCTGTCAATTTAATTGGCACTACCTTTAGTTCAGATGCCATCACCGCTGCGCCATCATATCACAGTGCCGCAACTTTGTCCAGAAAACTTTCATATTCCTTAAGAAAATTATAAATAAGATTGGAAAGGTCATCAGCTCGTCTGCCACTGGTTGCATCCACAAATTTCACAGAACGCTCATGGACACCAACGGACGTCACATAACGCAGGACCGCAGACCGAGCTGTGCCGTGTTCTCCACATTCATCAGCCATCACAGCGCAAAAGGGGACACTTTTGTTCTGCGCTTTAATCTCGTCTCACATCAAATCACCAATAGCATGCATTAGGTTATTTCAGAACCGGTATCAGAAAGAAATTATTGGGGGGGGCGGGGGGGGGCATGACATAACATGACATAACAACACTATAACTTAACAAAGCTGTAACGCCACTTTCACCCTCGACATCACTTTGGTTTTCGTTCCCGTCGTTAATTATCTTATTTTTTTTTTTAATTAATTCCTGATATCCATCTTGTATGTAACGTATCAACAACGATTTTGACTGTGGATGGAATGACTCGGTGACCGCCCTCCACCCACTGTAATTGGCCAGAAGGTTGCCGTCATTCGTTGTTTTGATTGGTTTAATTGACGTACGATTGGATAATGACCAATTGATTGGCACGGTTAAGATTGAGATTGTGTTGTGATAGAAATAAGACAGATGGCCACTTCCTGGGTAAAAAAACAAAAAAATAAACTGCCGCCTGTACAGGGCGGGCACGGCGGACACACCGGGCGGGCACGGCCCCCCCATGCCCCCCCCCCCCCCCCCCCCCCCCCCCCCCCCCCCCCCCCCTTAACTAACTGTTAGTTCCGTGTGTTTATTTAAAATTTAATTTTCATTTAATTCATGTTTATGCAACATGAGTTTTGCAATAAATAATTGAATGATAGTTTGTACCACAGCTGCCTCCCCCACTGTTAATTTGAGTTTCACACCCATGCCTATAGAAGCCAATGTCTTCGATCTGACTTCTGTCAGCCCTGGTCATTTTTTAAGAACAAAGCAGCAGATGAAAGTTAAATGTTTTCAGACTTCGCTCTGAAGAAGCGATCTAGAACCGATTTGCCAAAGTGAAATAATAACACACATACACAGGGGATGTTAGATATGTGTGTGTATGCAATTCACAGTTAAATAAGATCTGACAAGAGAATGAGAAGCTGCCAAACACAATGACACGGCTGCTACAATAAGACACCGCAGAGGAAGGAGGGGAACCAAATGAAGAGGATACGAAGGACAGGACAACGACAAACAATCCTAATTGAGATGGTGACATGATGGCAGTTTAAGCAGAGAGGAGTGTGGTGTGTGTGTGTGTGTTTGTCCAGTACGCAGCTACGCAAACGGCGTCAGAGGCACTGGTTTGACAAATGGGCGCATGGCAGCGTGACGCTCTCATTAGATGCTGGTGGTGAAAGGAAATGACCGCTTAATGAGAAGTAATCACCTGCAGGGAACAAGGGATGAAATCCAAATAGCAAAGAATTTCAATTAACAGAAGTGTGCGCATGTGGGTGGACTTGATGCATAAACAATAAGCGTAAAGAACGTGATCTGCCTCATCCATCAGCCAATGACTCCACCTTTGACCATGAATCCCATTATTCAACATTCTCATGACACCTGGATGACACTATTTAAAACATGTCTGCGTATCCCTTAGTGTGTATGGGGAGATTTGTGAGAGCAAGTTCAGGCTTAAGATGTAGAATCCTGAGGCTGCAAATGTAGAGAAAGAATAAAATGATAAAAAAAAGAGCAAACTGCAGGAAAGACAATCTAATTGTGATGCCTGATGGATGCTTCTTCAAACTCCTTCTCTCTCCTTTATCTCCTCTCCTTCTCCTCTTCTTATCTGCCTCCTCTCTTCCTTCCTACGCCCCTGTCTCTTTCACCAAAGCACTGACAGCATCAATCAAAGAAGTCGTCCTGGGAGCATGGAGTGATACACCGCACACACACGGAAGCTCCATCAAGCAAAGACGGAGTGGGAGGAGGGTGATGATGATTTGTTTTTCAAATACATTTTTCCCGTCTGACCCAGGTGGGGAGTTAGGCTGATGAGGGCCCACCCCCATTGATTTCCCCTCATCACCCAATCAAACAGCAAGTGTCAACACAATCAATAGTGCACATTACTTCATTTGGGGGAAACTGCAGCAGAGAGAAAAGATGACTTTTGTTCAAGAAAAAAAAATCAGCTTCAAGAACTATAAAAATCTCTAGTGACCAATAACTTTTTTTGCCACTGTGAACACGTGACCCTGGTTGAACATTCCAGCAATGATAAATGCATTCCACACATATTGGTTTACTATCACTACCTAATTTGATTTCTTTTACGTAAATAGGAAACTGGGGGGTTGTGGACAGGACACGCCTTATAAAACACACAGAAAGGTGACATCTATTTGTTTTGTTATGACAAGCCAGGTCAAATTAAAGCATATTGATTTTTAACAATAATTTTAAAGTCTAAAAAGATAAATCAGGTGAATGGGTTTACTCTGTACTAAAAACAGCGGGTTAACAGAATTTAACTGAAACCTTCTACTATTCCTTCCCGCTTGTCCCTTTTCTCAGGGGTTGCCCCAGCGAGTCAACAATTTCTATATCCCCCTGTCCTTTGTATCATCAACTCTAACTCCAACTACTTCCATGTCCTCCCTCATTGCCTCCATGCATCTCCTCTTCATGTTCTTCCTGGTAGCTCCATCTCTAGGATCATTCTTCTGTCACTATAACCACTATTCCCCTCTCAACATGTCCAAACCATCTCAATATGGCCTCTCAAGCTTTTTCTCCAAACCTTCTCCAAACGTTGTTCCATCCCACCTGTACTCTATTCTTCTCTCTTCCACAGTTCCCACTGCTCTGAACAGTTGATTCTAAGCATCTAAACCCTTGCACCTTCTCCTCCTCTGCTTTTTGTAACCTCACCATTACACTGTTAAACTGCAGGCAAGTTGTTTAATGTAAAAGATTTTTTTTGAGATTTTAAATATACATTTTCCATTTTACACTGAGGTTTTTTTCTTTTCTCAACGTGGGTATGTAAAATTAATTACACCTATTCTCAGCCATAATGTTTACTTATTTAAATCCAAGAAGTCAATAATGTTAATTTTGATTTCACACTGAACCTTGAGCTGACCACTTTCAACCAAATGAGTTAATCCTTTTAGTCCAGTACTGAGTGGGAAGAGAATAGACTGAAATGTTAGATGGATCTGACCCAGGGCTCTGTCCACTCTCCAACAGTGGGCAGAGGCTGATGAGGGTCAAACCGAGGGCATCAGCTGGTTAATGTGCTGACACCAAATCTTCATCGATTCCATTTCTTCAACAAACAAGAGTATAACAGCTGCTGCATGCTCTGACACCTTTTGGTGGTTTGCTTTCTCTAATACACAAGGGTTTTCCTTGGGTTCATGTCAGCCTCACTTAAAGAAGACTTCGGACACTTAACTGACATTTGTGTTCCTGTAATGGGTCCGTGCTTTTCGTGAACAGTAGGCAATGTTCAGGAACTGTGGAGACCTGGAACATGAGGTAAAGTACCTTCAATCT
Organism: Paraplagusia blochii; assembly: GCA_016785265.1. Classification (NCBI taxonomy): domain Eukaryota; kingdom Metazoa; phylum Chordata; class Actinopteri; order Pleuronectiformes; family Cynoglossidae; genus Paraplagusia; species Paraplagusia blochii. Next base: position 215,470 of record JAFBJS010006762.1, read on the forward strand.
AGACCTAGCATGCTCCTAAAGGACGACATGAAAACACTTAGAAGAAATCAGAGTGTATTTTGTTAACATCTTCTTGCTTTTCCCTTCTCTCCTGACTGTCATTAGTAGTAAGGAAAACAAAATCTTCACTATTTTCATGCTGCACCCAACAGTGAATATTGATATGAACCATGGCAGCCTGCATGTCAGCGCAAGCTAAATAATGTGGCCCGCTCTTACTTACATAACACACTCACTCACGTACTCCAGCAAAGATTGAAGAACTGCATACAAACAGCTACTGTAAATGTGGTACATTGTCATGCTAACATGGCGCTGCTGTGCGGTTGTGTGGTGTGTACAGCGTCAGCAGATTGAATTCTACACAGCAAAGGTGATTACTGTGGCATAAATTCACTCCACGTGCAATATTGTCAATTCACAAAAAAAACATGAAGACCATTGGTTACAACATGTACATCATTCAATGTCATTGTCACTATATGCTGGACTGGGCAGATATTTAGACAAGTGAATACATTTCAGTTTTCAGAGATTAACTTGCAAAGTGAGAACAAGCACACAAATTCCCTTAAGAACTCTGGTTACCAAATGGGCTTTTTTTAAAACCACTGAGGAAAGGCCTACAGAGAGGGAGGACAACAGGAAGAGTAATGTCAGAATCAGAATCAGAATGCCTTTATTTGTCATTATACCAGCAGTGCAACGAAATTGTAGCCATTCCAAGCAGTGCAAAGGCGCAAGATACAGGTTACATAATAACATAACAAAAAGGAACCACAGAATAAGTGGCATGGAGCTCGGGAGAAATATAAAAAAATACTAAGAAATATAAAAAATACTTTGGCTTCAGATAGAAATGTACATGTGAATATAAAAAGATATGTAAAAAACAGTTCAAGTAACGAGCTATTGCACAAGGTAGGGTTGAAGTAAGTTATTGCACATGGATGGAATATCAAAAACATAGACAAAAATTGCACATATATTATATTGCACATATGATAGTGGGGTAAACATTGATTATGATTATGAGGTAGGCAGAGCAGAGATAAAGAGTCAGTGCAAATGAGAGTTGAGTGTAGTTACAGCCTTTGGAAAGAAGCTGTTTTTGAGTCTATTTGTCCTGGCCTTGATACATCTGTATCTCCTGCCAGAGGGCAGCAGGTCAAACAGGTCATGGCCAGGGTGTGAACTGTCGTTGATGATGGTCTTGGCTTTGTTGAGGCAGCGCGAGGTGCAAGTGTCCATCAGGGAGGGGAGGGGGGATGTCGTCATTCCTTACATCGCAGGGGTCTCTTAGAAACTTAGACGAATTTTTAATCAGCATTAGATCCGTACGCATTTCAAACCCACCAACACCCTAAGACAGAAACTGGTTCATCCTAAAGACAAAATCCCAAGAAACAAGCTGGACAATGTGGTCTATGCCATTCAGTGCAGCGGGGAGTGTGCGTACCTCTACATTGAGGAGACCAAGCAGCCACTACACAGGTGCATGGCTCAACATAGAAGGGCTAACACCTTAGGTCAGGACTCAGCCGTTCACCTACACTTAAGGGCTACCAACCACTCTTTTAAGGACCAAGATGTTTAGATCTTGGCCAGAGAGGACAGATGGTTTCAGAGAGGTGTTAAAGAAGCCATTTTTGTCAACCTGGAAAAACCATCCCTCAACACAGGTGGTGGTTTGAGACATAACCTTTCACCCACCTACGAAGCCCTTTTGGGACCAATACCCAAAAGATTCCACTCTCATCAACCTGTTTCGCATATTAACAAGCCGTGTGACCAAAACCACTCCAACAATGACAGTAATGACCCATCAATACCCACCCAACGACTGGTATCACACTTCACAGGTATCCCTAGGTTCACCCAACAGGAGGGACTTGAAACACCCCTTCCTCCCCACTCACAGCATATAACCTCTGTTACTCCCTACTAACAGTTAGAACTGAAGAAGACTCTTGGATGAGAGGTGAAACGTTTTCCAAAAAACGAAATGTCCAGTTGCCTAACTAAACTCTTTAACCTTGGCCATGACCTGGATGACTGAGAATCTGCATCAACACAAATGTCTAATCTTACATCTGTTTCTAAGGTAGGTCTAACATACACATTAAAATGTATAGTTTAAAAGCCTAAATTAATAAGAAATGAGCTTATGGTTTCCTAGTCAATCCACATGGTGGCGCACACAGGTGCAGCGGCTTGCAGCTCTCTAACTTGGTGGTTGTTTTTAACGTTTATGTAACTTTATTTTAGTGATTTTTTTTACCTTTGTGAAGCCACTTCCGCATATAGTTGCCAGAGCCTCACAATCTCTGTGTTACTGGCGATTACCAGAGGAAACATAAAATACAGGAGGACATAGTGAGACCACCAGGGCCCGCTGATCCCAGACGCTGCAGTTGAGCTCGCAGGACGCACACTACACCGGCAAAACAGAAACAGAGACTCAGGTAAGAGCAGATGAGCGGGGCTCTGTGTTTACGTGAACATCGAGTGGTGCAGTAACAGCAGGATCATTGACACACACTGTTCTCCTGATTTAGAGGTTCTGGCAGTCCCGTGCAGACCCTTCTATCTCCCAAGGGAGTTTACAGTCGTTATTGTGATTGCTGTTTGCGTCCCACCGCATGCTAACGTTAGCACGGCTCTTAGCCTCCTGCTCATTACCATAAATAAACAGCAGCTTGCCCATCCAGACAGGGTTGTTATCGTTGCCGGTGACTTCAACCAGGCGTGTCTAAAGACTGTGCTCCCTAAGTTCACTCAGTTTGTGGATTTTGCTACGAGAGGGGAAAATATTTTGGATCATGTCTATTCCAACATCAGGCATGCTTACAAAGCAACACCCCCCCCCCCCCCCCCCCCCCCCCCCCCCCCCCCCCCCCCCCCCCCCC
>JAFBJS010006762.1:229051-262501 GCA_016785265.1 Paraplagusia blochii
CAGCAAGATACAGTAGATAGGCAGATATGTAGGTAGTCAGGCAGACAGACAGTAGGACAGACAGACAGACAGAAACACAGACCAATAGATGGGCGGACGGATAGACAGACAGACAGCTGTCTCTTATACACATCTTTCATCACGAGACGCTCCTGCCTGGGTGTTAATTTTCTTGGCCGGCCTGTACGTCTCTGTACTTTGGTTGCAGTTCCATCTCTCTTGAATCTTTGGATCACTTTTGCGACCGTCTTCTTACTATTAAGCAAGGCTTTACTGATATTCTTGTAGCCCTCACCTCTCTTGTGCAAAGCAATAATCCGCTTTCTCAGATCCAGAGACATTTCCTTGACATGTGGTGCCATTGTTGACAGCAGAAAATGGTAAAGGGCGGTTTGCTTTAGGTAACAGCCTTTTTTAGCCAACTGCCTAATTAATACAATGCAATGAGTAATTAGACTCACCTGTAGTTAATTGTTTGTCCAGGTCCACATTGGGAGCCTAAAAGGTTGCTTTACTTAGAGACCTTCAGTGGGGTGTACTCATTTCTGCACCACACTAATTTTACTAAAACGGAAATAAAACAACTTAAGTTATATTATTAACCTTAATTTTAGGTTCAAACGCTCAACAGATCTTGTGTTTACCTAAGTATGTGAACATTTTGGGAATATAGTTTTGTGTTCCTTGTCATATTGAATGAAATGTAACTTTGTATGTAATGTAAATGTAACAAAGAGGGTGTACTCATTATTGCTGTGCACTGTATATATATATATTAATATATACATATATATATATATATATATTAATATATACATATATATGTGTGTATATATATATATAGCTGTAGATTTCACCACGGTAGCAGATGGGATAAATCACTTATCCTATATTTAAGCTTTCCGTTCAACTAAATTAATTTTTGATTTTTTATTGCTTAATTTTAGTAACTGCTTTGCTGCCTATAAAGGATGTGAAACTGCTGTACTTGCTGGCTTCTGGTTACTCCATTATGCATTGTAAATGTTGCAGTTTTGACTATTGTACATATACGTTTTGTCTTAAAATATGGCTTTTTTTTTACCTCTCTGTTTAAAAGCTTTATCCAAAACGTTCCCCCTGTTAACCTATGGTCACAATAATTTGCTTTTATATAACTCTACACTTTCTTTTTGGTCACTAATGTTTCTAAATGTGTTACTGAACCTCAGTATCTTAAATCCTCCACCTCCAGACTCCTGAACTCCTGTACCACTGTTCTCCCTATCACTTAAACACATGTACTTTGTCTTGCTAGGACTGACCTTCAGTCATTGGCTAGATCACTACTTTGTTAATAAAGAAGGATATATTTAATATAACATGTCATCAATAGATCACTAAATCATTTCAACAGCCCATAAAGACACAATTGAAATGGCAGAAAGAATGTACACATCTCCTGTCAACCGTATAAATCAGTGAGACTTGTTTTAAATACCTCGAAAATTTTTCGAGGTGGTGTGGTGTCCAATGGACTCTCTATACAGACATTTACCAATGCCGTAATGTTTGAATGATGTTAAACCTTCAATTACTCAGTCACAACAACTTGACAATAGTCTGTAAAGATGAAAATATATTATCATATATGTTCACAGGTTCTAAATAGTTTAGTTCTTAGTTCTTAATTTGTAGGGGTGTTGGCGTAGGGGTGGGGGATACATGAAAACATTTCTGTACCCTGGGGTTGTGGGGGAATGACAAAAAACAATTGAGAACCACCGGTTAAGCTAGAGTGTAACACCATTTATATTGTACATCTTGACCAGGTAGTAATGAATTACACACTAAATCCAACTCAGAAACTATGACAGAGGCAGCATCCTCAACATCACTCATCTTCCTTTTGTCCACAGTGATTTCACCCTTGTGTCTTATAAGGTGCCTGATGGAACAAGACACTTAAGAAGAGCAGACCCTCACGGGTTTATGCTGTCCCAACCACAGCAGGCACACTGATTGAGGTCAGGTTACGGTCGGACCGTCTCGTTCCAATAGGATTTAATAGACAGTGTGATGGTGACAACACCAAGAAACACAACCAGACATAATTTGAGCCAAGCAGCATGTTGCCTCCATAAGTCACGCACATCTTTACAAAAATAAAGAGAAAGAGGCCTTATCACTGCAGAAACCCACGCCACTGCTTCACTGAACTGACAAATCCCATTGGAGCTCTGCCATCATTCAAAGTCAGAGGGTAGAGCCATGCATCGTCTCAGGGAATAATAATTACCCAGCGCAACTTTATGACAAAACGTCAAGTGAATAAAGACTGGAAATGTAAGAAAGGCTAATCCCACAAGAAGAAAAGTCAAAGAAGTTTATACTGTTGCCATGAGGACAGATTTTCAGCATTGTGTTTCACCAGAGACTCTCAAGCTCCACATTATTATGGGCTGGTTGACAGGCTTTTCTAAATTGAAATACAGCCAAACTGTAAGCTTGTATGGGTTTTACACTCACTATTTGTCTCTAATCATAATATACTATGATAACTGAATTAAATGAAAGTTAAAAAAAACACAAAATTAGGTTATTAATTGAACAATGTTTTAATGGTCGGCAGTGGTGGCCTAGTGTTTAGGGAGGCCAACTTGGGTGCACAAAACTTCAAGTTCAAATCCACCAGCTGCAAGGTTGTCATTGAGGTGCTCTGAGCACATCCTGGTGCACATTCTGGCGCAATGTGATTTGGGTGGCACTAGCTACCCTTGGCAACGGACAAGCAGAAGAAGATGAATGAATGAATGAATGATGTTTTAGAATGACAAGGAAGTCAAAGAATTGGGGGTTCATTCTGAAGATAATTTAATAGTGAATTTTTGATAGTTTACCTAAGGAAATATTTCCCAGAGATAGAAATAATGGCATTGCCTTAAAATTAGACCAGTGATATGTTCAACAGTCATGTGCCTTACGTCACTACATCTGATTAACTACCCTACATGGGTCACCAACTATATTTGTCATTGGCTTGGATTTTTTTTTGGGACAGATGAACAGTATGACATAATCTTCCAACCTGTACAACATCCTGAGAAATACCTCTCTTTGAACAAATTGCATCCCTGCTATCTCCTTTAAATACAAAAAGTTTTTATCGAGACAAAACTTGAAGGCTAATAGTATGGTACAAACAGAACATGGTCGACCAAAAAAGGAACCTACTAGTTCCGGTAAAGTCAGCGCTGCTGACAATGTCAGAACCTAATAAACCGCAATCTCCACATAATTGCGATCTAATGTGGTGTGTTGTGCGTGTGCAGGGGGTAACTTAATTGAATATAATCAGATGGTGTTGTTGCTCTCAAACTGAGAGAAGGGAGGAGACAGAATCGGGTCGTGCCTGAGATAGGATCAAATCAGCTCAAGTGGCTGAGACCCGGCTGTGCAGTTGCTGTGCTCTCTTCTGATCCCATCAGACGTTCAGGTAACACACACACTTACAAACATCACCACGACTCAATTTATCATGCTGTGTTTACTCAAGCTGTAGATGATATTTCATAATAACTATAAAAGTCAAACTACAAAAAAAACACCTCTACAACATCAACAAAACACCTGTTGTCATCAGATTATTCCAATCCTTTGGATAAAATTGTACATTAATGGTGAAATACAATTTCACGATTTTTACGTTCCATTTTTCAATTTATTTCCGTATTTCATTTTTTGTGTATTTATTTTACAGGAGGAAAGAGCATAATTTCTGCAGAAGCCGACTCAATTTGCAGTCCTGTCAGGCTCTAATTTCATGCAAGATGTATAATTAATGTACCAGTGTGAAAGGCACTGAGGACTTATAGATCATGATTAGAACGTGAAGAGGCTAAGGACCATGATTAGGCCTTTGCGCATCATTTGACATTTTCTAATCAGTGCACTAAAACCTCACGCTCCTGCTCATCAGCGACCATTCAGGCCGTGTGCAGCATCACGCCGCCATTCACAACGTGTCGCCAAGTGTAGAGAATGGAGGTGAGGAGGCGAGGTGTCACAGGGCGTTAGAGGCTAACCTTGAAATCATGTCCAGTTCATCTCAACTCATTCTTCAGCTGGTTAGCAGCAATTTTAAAGATCGTTTCATCTTCGCCTTGTCAGAAGGCACTGGTGACTCCCATCTCACAGACAAAAAAAAGCACAAGATAATTTTTTTCTGGGGATTTTCACAAGTTCAATCGTACTGTCGGTGTGTTTGTTGGTGTGCAGAACTGACATAGGTTTGGATTCAGGAAGTGTGACTTTAAAGGCAGTTGTTTCACCAGAAAATCGCACAAAAGCACTTGTACAGTTGTTTTCAATAAAGTATAAGCATGGAATACTGAACTGAAGAAGTGAGATGAAAGTATGAGTAGGAGAATAACCACAGGCAAATCTTAAAAAGTAATAGTATTGAGGAATGGTTGATCTGCTGTTACAGCTACAGGTTTACTTCAACACAAGAAACGTATAGCCAAGAGTTTATGAGCTTTAGAGAACATAATGTTATTAAGGTCAAGGTCAGCTTTATTGTCAATACCTTTACATGTACAGAACATACAAGGGTATCAAAATTGCGTTCCCTGCTATCCCATGCACAGACAAACCACAAAATTACAATACACACAACATTGCATGCAGTTCACAATACAATTTGCCATATTGCGGTCTGCAATCAGAATAGTTAGTGCGAATAGGAGTTTACAGTCATGCCATAATAGATACTAACATAATAGATACTGAAATAAATAATTGGTAGAACATGATGTAAAATAGTGCATTTCATTACATAACATTATATTACAACAGAGCAGGTAGTGGTTGTGCAAAGAGGTCATGGGTACCGGTACAGATGGTTAAAGTGCAAGAAAAAGTGCAATAAACAGTTTTTATATTAAGGTGCTCTGTGTGTGCAATTGTGGGGAAGAGTTCAAGTAGGAGTGATAAGTGTGGGTGGAGAGGGGAGAGAGTTCAACAATCTAACAGCTTGGTAGGTGAAGCTGTTAGTGAGTCTGGTGGTGCGAGATAAGAGGCTCCTGTAGTGCCTCCCAGAGGGCAGGAGGCTGAACAGGCTGTGTGCAGGGTGGGTGTCTTAACTCACAATTGTGATGCCTTTGCAAGTGAGGCATGTGGTGTATAAGTCCAATAGTGAGGGAAGTGGTGCACCAATGATCTCCCTAGCTGTGTTCACTATACGCTGCAAGGCTTTCCTGTTGTAGTCAGTGCAGCTGCCGCCCCACACAGTGATACAGCTTGAACGGATGCTTTCAATGGTTCCTCTGTAGAACATGGTCATGATGGATGGTGATGCACTTGCTCGTTTTAAGAAGCAGAGGCGCTGTTGAGCTTTCTTTGCCAGTAATGTGGTGTTGGTTGTCCAGGAGAGGTCTTCATTGATTTGCACCCCCAAAAACTTGGTGCTGCTCACTCTCTCCACAGCGGCACCGTCGATGGTCAGTGGCGGGTGTTCACTACGGCCTCTCTGGAAGTTGATGACAATTTCCTTTGTTTTGCTCGCATTCAGTACGAGGTTGTTGTCATTGCTCCACGTGGTAAGAAGATTACCTCTTTCCTGTAGTGGTTCTCGTCTCTTCTAGTGATGAAACCAGTTGTGTCATCCGCAAACATCATGAGATGGTTGGATCTGTGGGTTGCTGTGCAATCGTGTGTCAGGGTGAAGAGCAGAGGGCTGAGTACGCAGCCTTGGGGGGCTCCTGTGCAAAGGGTGATGGTGCTCGAGGTGTTGTTACTGACATGTACTGCTTGTGGTCGCTGGCTGAGAAAGTCTAGCACCCAGTTGCAGAGGGAGGTGGTGAGACCCAGCTGGTCCAGTTTGCTGATGAGTTGTTGAGGTATGATGGTATTGAATGCTGAGCTGCAGTCGATAAACAGCGTTTTTACATACGCATCTTTTTTCTCCAAGTGGGTGAGGGCTGGGTGGAAAGCAGAGCAGATTGCATCCTCTGAAGCGGTTGGAGTGGTATGCGAACTGGTATGGGTCTAGGGTGGGTGGTAAGATAGTTTGAATGTGTGACTTGACTAGCCGTTCAAAGCACTTCATGATCATGGGTGTCAGTGCTACAGGGCGGTAGTCGTTGAAGTAGCGGCGAGTGGTTTCTTCGGCACTGGAATGATGGTGGCAGCTTTAAAACACGATGGAACGATGGCTTGTTCCAGTGAGATGTTAAAGATGTCTGTGAAGACATCTTTTAGCTCTTCCGCACAGTCCTTCAACACCCGACCTGGGATGTTGTCTGGTCCTGCAGCTTTGCGTGGGTTTATGCTGGTAAGCGCCCTCTTCACGCTGGCTGCCGACAGGCACAGGGTCTGGTCGTGGGGGGGTGGTGGAGTTTTTTGTGGGGTTGTGCTATTTTGCATATTCAAAGAGTCCAAAGAAGTTGGAAGTCATTGAGAAGGGAGGTGTTGTTTTCGCAGATGGGTGACCTGGGCTTGTAGTCCGTGATGGCCTAGATGCCCTGCCACAGGCTCTGCGCGTCTCTACTGTCTTTGAAGTGGAAATTTCCACTTATTTTTATTACTTTGCTTTTCCACTTATTATTATTATTAAATACTACTTATTGATTAAGTGCTATTAAACTAATAGTTATGCGTTAAACTGACACTAGTCCAAAGCAACATTGTACAGGAGGATTAACAACACAAGCCACGTAGGGACTCTTTAAAAAAAGACTGCTATTTAGTAAAGTGATGCTTCCTAACTTAAGAGCAGAAGATGAAAGGAAGAGAGTGAAGTTCTTGGCCAGGATGAGCACTCTGAAAAGCCGGTTTCTTCAAGAGCCTTCAGAAAATAGACAAGGATGTCCCTGTTCTGGTAGAGATCACTAGCTTATTCCGGCATGGAATGATCAATGAGAAGATTCTAGTCTGAGATTTTGGGCTGGCTCGACGGCATTCCCTTTTTTTGTTTCTGTTTTTCTTGTTTCATGCTTAAAGTAAGAGTTGGCAGGTGGCAAAAACTCAAAAATAAGAACAACTATCCCTTTAAATGATTCATTACGTGTACCACAATAATACACAATTAGATTTTGAAGTGTTAATTACTCCTTCACAAACAAACACACTCATTATCACAGCCTAACGAATTTTATATGTGAATGATTGGAAGTTCAAGCCTTCCATACATTTTTTACATGCAAGGTGCACAAACACATGATGGGAAATTGCCTCCAAATCACGCAGCTGACATTTCAGAGAACATTTTCATTCCAGCAACCAGAGTCTGCTCAGAAGGATCATCTGTGCCTCGTAGGCACTGTAATTAAAAAAAGGAGCTAATAAGGAGAGATAGAGGAAAGCATTTAATTTTTTTTTCATTTAATTTCCCATGAAATTCAATTTTTCATTGGCTGCACAGAAAGGAAGGTCACAATTTCTTAATGTGTTTCTCCTGCCTTTAAAACATGGTCTGTGTAAAGTAATGTGCACACGTGTTCAGGCAGGTGTAATGAGGAGTGACAGTCCACTTAGGAAAAGATGATTCCACCGTCTTCATTTTCTCCACTGGGTTGTGAGAACTAAACCAGAAGACAGGCAGGGTTTTTTTTTGTCTTGGTGAGGTTTTTATGAGAGTTATGTAGTAACTAAAAAAACAAAACTAGATTGAGATTTCACATTTGAAAAAGTCTCCTGTTTCGCATTCTAAAAAATAGCCACATCACTCTGAGACACAGCTCCAGATAAAAGGACTTCTAAAGACAACGCTAGTCCTCTGAGGACTAATTAAATTATAGGTTTAAACTAGGAGAAGAGAAAGCAGGAGAAGAAAGAGGTGATGAGTACAGAGAAATTAGAATTATGAAGAGGAAAGAAAAAAGGATAGAAAACATAAGAAGAAAAGAAAACATCCTTAACTTTTTAGTAGGCTAAAACACTTGATCATGTCCAGTGATCAAGTGTCCAGAGTCCACTCATGTCAGACTTTGCCTTGTCATTGTTACTGCACACAACAAAATGTTACTTCTGTATTCAACCCATCACCAAAGTGAAAAGTGGGTAGCTTTGAACGCCCTGGGAGCAATGAGTGGGGACAGTGCGATGCTCAGTGAACCTCAGTAATAACCTGGCAGGTGATGGATATGAACTACGAACCCTCCGGACCTGAGTCCGGTTCCTTAAACGCTAGGCCCCCACTGCCCCAAAAAGGCTCATTCAAAAAGTTAGCTCTCTTACAGAAGGCTTTCTTCTGTTAACTTGAATACACAATAACACACTGCGTCAACAGTGTGTTAAGATAAATGGCATAAAATCAGGGATCCAGAAATGCAACCTTGGTGTACCCCAAGGGTCGATCCTGGGTCCACTGCTTTTCTGCATATATATAAATGATATGCCGGAAGTCTGCAAAGATACAGTTTGTCAATTGTATGCAGATGATACGATTATTTATGTGGCAGCTGACACACCTAAAAAGGCCTCAGATTTGCTAAACCAACAACTAGGCAGTACATCAGAGTGGCTGCATAACAACTGCTTAACTCTGAATTACACCAAAACTGTCTCAATGTGTTTTTCAATAAAGAAAACAACAAACAAGGATCTTAAAATAATTATCAATCAACATTAAATAGAACTAGTAGATACATATAAGTATTTGGGGGTGGTTCTAGATTCCAACATGAAATTCAATGCTCATGTTAAAAAAATGACAAAGACCATTAAGACAAATATTAACTGTTTTCGCATGATTCGTCCATGTGTATCCAGTCAAGCTGCAAAAGTATATCTGCATGCCATGATACTATCCCACATGGCATACTGCTCAATTATCTGGGGCCAGGCTACAGCGTCTATCACTAAGCCTTTAGTCTCACTGTATAAACAGGCACTTAAAGTCTTTGACCAAAAACCAATGAAATGGCATCACTGTAAAATTATCTCAAAACATAAGATGTTAACATTTGAAAACGTCCTACATTTCTCATTTGCGAAAGCCGTTTTTAAGTGTCTAAATGGTCTTGCCCCTGAAGTCATGTCTAACAGCATTCAAAAGTACACCAATGAGGGAGTCAAGACAAGGGCTGAAGTAAATGGAAACTGCAAAGTTAAAAGATGTCGGACAACTCTGGGACAGTCAGCCTTTACTGTAAAAGCTGTTCATCACTGGAACGCTCTCCCTCTGGAACTGAAAGCACAAGAAAACATCACACTTTTCTCCACAAAACTAAAAAACTGGTTAAAAGACAATCAACACTGTGAACACTAAACTGTACAGGGGGTTCAGACATTGTAAATGTTTTTTTATTTATTATTATTTTTTTTCTCTTACTTTTATGTGTGTACATTCTTCTATTCTCTCTGTCTCTTTTATTTCTCCTATTTTTTAACCTTCTTAAAAGCCCAACCAGGGACGAGGGCTGCAAACTAGCCAATGGCTAAAAGCCCCATGTACAATGACATCGGTGACCTTTGGTAACAATGTAACTGTACTGTCCCTGTCAAATAAACATTTAAATAAAAAAAATAAATAAAAAAAAACATTGTCAATCAGTCAAAGCTTTTAACTATTCATTTGTAGATGTGAAAATCAGCTTCATCAGAGACACAGTCAGCTAGCTTTGCTCAGCGTTAGCAACCATACAGACTGACAGATGTCACCAACGTCCACCTTGAATGAATCCGTGAGATGTCTGACAGATCAATGAGTCTGGGCTTCATCAGAGGGTTTATTCTGTGATCCTTTGTTCAGGAGTTTGGATAGTGTTCATGCGGTCACACCTCACCCAGTGCCCCCTGCTTCATGGACATTCATCACATTGATATCAATATCCAAAATCCGGGACAGGCTATAATAATAGCAAGTGCGTGTACATGCACAACTGCCTGAATGTTTGGCATAGTGAGCACACATATCTAATTGCAGGGGGCAAAACCATAATCAAATTGCAGACACCTCTACTTCTACACACTCATCTGCCACCAATGGCACCACCTCCAAACACAACTGTGTGTCCATTCTGTGCCAAGGAATTAAAATCATTAAATATACTAGCAATTGCTTGTGTAGGAAACATTTTCAAACATTACATGTTGGCCTGTAAAGTTTCCCATCATACGTGAGGAGGTTTGATAATGTAGACTACATTATATTAAAATGAAATAGAATGAGACTGAAAATAAATCAAAACAAGCGGAAGGTTATGCCACAGTTAAGTACGGAACAACTAAATGTAAACTAAGTCGAGGGCAACAATATCCAAATGCAATACTTATTACAAAGAAGCAATGGCAAACTGAGAAAATCCACCCTTGGATTTCCATTTTGTTCCTTCATAAGAATAAACATGAGAGGAAATGTCACATTGTTTCATGATTATTCATAATGAATATGAATGTGTTTGGATGTTGGCAGAGACGACTCCTCATGAACCACCAATGGCTTTGGTTCCTGACACACTAATAACAGAGAACAATACTCGCCTACCTGTGGTTTGACAGAAATGGCAGGGACACTGTGTGTGTGTGCGTGCGTGTGTGTGCGTTGTGTGTGTGTTTTTTTATCAGTGTTGAATAATGGTCGGGGGTCTGGCTCCAAATAAAGAGGTCTGAACTCGTGGCCACACTAACAACTGGGCACACAAATAGCGTACCATTATCTCTCATTAGCATCAATGGCTAACACGGGGCCCACGCTGTGTGGCAGAGGGCCGTCACAATGGGACCACTCCTGTATGATGGATGGCAAAAGAGCAGCCGCCACAATAACCGAACAAAAGAGCGAAAAGAAAAGTACTAAATATAGAATCTGTCAGCTGCGGCTGGGTAATAAAAATGTAGACAAACAAAAGGAAGTGGGACTAATCAAGACTGCCAGATGTAGCTCATTAATCTGGGAGACTCTCTACACGGTTTAAAAGTCCACAGATAAGTCAGATGATTGGCACATTATGAACTCTGAGCGCACTCGTCCCATTCCTTTTGCTATCTTTTGATCTGCAGCGTAAAAATAAAAAAAAATGAGATGAAATCAGAACTAAAGTGTTATCACTGAGGATAGCGGAAGATAGGGAAGGTAGATTTTTGTTGATTTGGGGGGAAAAATGAATCATTAAAAATGTTTTGCCATCCTAGGTACGAAAAAGATGCAGATTTCATGATTATAACTCCATTATCGAGGGGCAAATGAGGCTTCTGTTCTTTGTGATTGCAAACGCTTTTGATATCTTCCTGCTGTTAAAGATTCCCACTGAGTTTACCAATGTATTATTCATTTCTGTCCTAATTTTCCTCCTCACAAAGATAATTTCACACAAACAAACATGTTCACACAACACTGTTAATGCAGTAAGAAAGCACTGAGAGTCCTCACTAAGCTAAATATTCCATTACAGTAGTTTCCTGCTGACTATTTATGGGTAATTGATCACTGGTACTGAATGGGGTTTTTTATGAATTGGAAGTTTCAGTAGTTATTTACTATGTCTTAGAAAGGCATTATGGAAAACCATCTAGCAGGATGAAAATGTGCAGCAAAGACCACTATATGTCTAAGTGTTAAGTCATTATGAGAACGATAACAGTGAATGCAACTGAATATACTACAATACAGCAAAAACATGTCTGAAATTAGGTAGTTCACAACTAAAGTAAAGTTACACTTGTGTCTTTTTAAAAAATACAAATTATTGTTATTAAGTTTATAAAAGTTTTTCTTGTTTCCACACATGTGGTGTACAACACCTTGACATCTATTGCTTAAAAATTAAAAACACTTTAGGATAAAAAAATTCTCAAAGAACAAAGGAATGACACTTACAAATCAATTAGGTTTCCCATTTTGTACAAAATATAATGAAGAATGGAGAAAATGAAGATGTTAAAACTTGCAGCTCCCTTGGCAGAGCTGGGGATATTCTTCGGGAAATACCCACAGCTTCTCTCTTCGCCCAGGACGAGAGGGCCATGTCCCGCTCCCAGACCCCATTTTTATTTATTTACTTATTTATTTATTTATTAGGGTGGGGGGACAGTTGGTGGCCTAATGGTTAAGGAAGTGGACTTGGGTTCGCAAGGCCCCTGGCTCAAAATCCCCCTACCGCCAAGTTTTTGCTGAGGTGCCCTGAGGATGGTCCCCCACACACTGCTCCCGGGCACTGGCCCAGCCAGCAGCCCCCTGCTCACTACGGTGATGGGTAAAATGCAGAGGCATAATTTCCCAAAGGATACGCCCGAGGGATTAATATAGTTCTAATTCTAATTAAAACAATGTGCCCTACTGATCCTTTCCTCCCATTCGTGAAACCACTGAAGTTGAGAAATTATATTAAATAAGTCGATGCAGGTTCACAGTCATCCAGGTCATGGTCAAGGTTAAAAAGTTAGGCAACTGGACATTCAGTTTTTTGGAAAACGTTTCACCTCTCATCCAAGAGGCTTTTTCAGTTCTAACTGTTAGTCGGGAGTAACAGAAGTTATATCCTGTGAGTGAGAAGGAAGTGGTGTTTCAAGTCCCTCCTGTTGGGTGGACCTGGGGATACCTGTGAGGTGTGATACCAGTCGTTGGTATCACTCCTCACCCAAAAGATTCCACTCTCCTCAACCAGTTTCGCATATTAACGAGCCGTGTGACCATAACCACTCCAACAATGACGGTAACAACCCATCAGTACCCACCCAACGACTGGTATCACACTTCACAGGTATCCCCAGGTCCACCCAACAGGAGGGACTTGAAACACCCCTTCTTCCTCACTCACAGGATATAACCTCTTACTCCCCACTAACAGTAGGGGAGTCTGCTACTATTCATCCTAAAGTATGACTGTCAGTCAATACAGTGTTTGATATTTAGCACCAGCTAAGAGTTATTGTGTCAACTTCAAGAGACATTTGCTTTGAGAGTAAACTCTTCTACCTCAACCTCAAATACAAAATATCTCAAAGAACTGTCGAGCTTCAACATATGCAGCATTTCTAGTACTGTACGTTATCCTTTATTTAGCATTCACAGTACAAAGTCAAATGACACCCAGCTAGCAAACTTATGACACTGATGAAGTAGGGGAAGGATGAGGGTAAGAGATCAGCGAACGATGTTGAATCTCAAACCATTTTGTTTTTTTGACATTCTAACATCTTGCCAGGCAGGACACTTTTTTTCACAAAGACAAAAACAAATAAAGCAAAGCAGGTGCAGAGCTGGGAAAAAAAAACTTTCACAAAAAAAAATACCCTTTTCCTCACCTTGTCCTTGTCTTCCACCAGATCATTTAGCAGGTCGTCCATGTCCAGGATACCTCCGTCAGTGTACTCCAAGTGGTGGGTCTTCAAATTTAAATCTTCATACTAAAAAAGAGAACACAAGTTTTTAACAAAAAAAGATTAAATATACCTTTCAACAGAGGAACCACAAGTTATTTCACCATGCCATAATCTGATGACAAAAACAGCACTGTGGAAACACGTCAATAAAAAGTAGAAAAACATCATTTTCAGGAATAACTTGGATGAACAAAGAAAACAGGATCATTCTGTTGTTAAAAGTGACATAAAAACACAAGAAGTTTTAGATGATGCACAAAATGTAATACATGCATGTTTTATGTTTTCATGGTTGCTACTTTTTTAGTAGCTCTACAACACAGGTGTCAAACTCTGGCCCGCAGTGTAATCATATTTGGCCTGAGTTAAAATCAAATGTGTACCATAGTTGGCCCACCTGTATGTAGACCTTACCTACTCTAGACTAAAAATGTGTTATATTAATAATGCATGCTTTTGTTATAGCACATACATTTTGTTCTCTAAATAAAGATTTACATTGAAAATGATGTGAAAAGACAACAAAGAGACCGAATAAGAAACAATACCAATTATGTGTGATTTTTTTCTATTAGGATTTCTCATGTGTTGATACTAATAAGCTATAGCTGTTCCAGATTCAGTGCAGCCACATGAAAAAACACTTAACACTATCAGGAGAGAAGGGAAAACATGCACGTTCATGGTTAATTTCTCAATATATAACTAGTTTGGCCCGTGACTTCATCCCACTATTCAATTCTGGACAACGGTGAAATGGAGTTTGACACCCCTGATCTACATTGACTTTGATAATAAGTGTTCTGAATACAGGGTTTTAAAAATCTCTTTTAATGTACTTAAACAACAAAAAATCCTCACAGTAACTACATAATGATGTAGTTGTAGCCTCTCCCACAAGCTAATGCTGATGTTTATCTTTGGACTTTGGAGGTGAGATTAGACTTTGCAGGCCAGATTGTTGGCGTTGCTGCACATGCTCAATGCTAGTTTTAAAAATGGCACAGTTTTGGGTGTCATCACTGTTTGTAAGAGTGAGGGGAAGGAACCTTTCCAGTTCTACAGCTCTGTCCAGAGAGAGGTGGAGGCCACATTCCACCACTGTTTCATTGTCACTGCTTCACAAAGAAAAGTGAACACACCCAACACTGCGGGAAATCAACCCAGTCTGCTTCTGCTGCTGCTGTTGCTGCCACTGCTGCTGGTACTGACCACAGGTAGATGTAGAAACCAGAGTTGTGTCAATGAACTGTTAACCATATGGAACAAGAAGTTCTCCAAACAAGGGAAACTTCTGTTTTGTATTTCATGTGCATTTACAGATCAACAGTGAACAATTTAAGAAATGCACTAACGCAAACAGAACTACAGCAAGTCAGCATATTAAGGCTCGGGATGGATGGAGAAGCTGAAACGGGTGGAGCAGCAAGGAGTATGCAGTGACGTCAGGGCAAAACATTAACAGCTCTCCTGGAAAACCAGTCTTTCCTGAAGAACTGCCATCATTTTCTACATAACAGACACTGACATTGTCAGTGTGTGTGTTTAAGTGTGTGTCAGCAACACAGCAAAGAAGGGAAGGGCACCACACTCGGCACTTAAGGGATCACACCTAATAGAGGTAGAGAGTAGAGGATTAATTCCTGACAGTGGAATAGAGAAGGAAAAATGTCAGAGCGTTAATTAGCACGACCTCTGCAGGCCAGGTTTAAGCTCTGACAGCTCTTACCATCTTTATACCTTGTGATGAAAAGGGGTGAATGTATGATACTTCAGAGGACGTAAAATCTATAAAGGGTAAAAAAGATCCTCTGTTGTCAATTCTCCTTGAATCCCCTTTGTATTCCTGACTCTTCCCGCCAAGCGGAAAACAAAAGCAGTCCACGGACGAGTCACTCAACAGTGAAAAGGAAAACTTACTGTGACAGTTGAAGGAGCAAATTTCCGACAAATTACACCATTAAATATCCCACCATTTACAGCAATATCACTCCTTCCTCCCCCACCTCACTCTCTACCTCGCCGCTGAGCAAACATGGCACCACTCAAGAACGGCAAAGCTCCGGGGATGATTAGTGAAGCTACATTTGCTGTGATGGTGGTGGTGGCGGAGGTGAAGTGGAGGGGGTGCTATTTCACACTTTGTTGTGTAATCAATATGCAAGGGTTTAATGTAATCAATATGCAAGGGTTTAATATTCATTAAAATTGTATCATTTCAGATTACAATTTTCTTTTTTTTTTCCTGGTATTCTGGTAATTAAAATAATGTCTTTGTGTTTGTGTTTATCTGTTGAGGTAAAAAAACAATTATTTTAAAGTAAGCCATCGCCATCCATTCAACTCAACCTACTGAATAATGGGTTGGGTTGAACCTATTCTAACAGACAGGGGGATGTCATAGATGTCAAGAAAAAAAACAAAAACAAAAAAAAACCGGTATAAGTTGTATTTTAGGGATTGTTTTTATTTTACAAAATCAAAGGCAAGTTATAATATTGAAGGAGCAGAGAACAGCCGGTTGAATACAGTGTTCTAACCTATCATACTGTCACTCTATTACAGGTGCTGGTATGAAAATAACAAACATAAAATTATATAATTTGCTTATGCTTGTCACACAGGAAGATTTGGAGAAAAAGCTAAAGAAGCCAGATTGAGATGGTTTGGACATGAATAGAGAAGGAAAGGTGGATACATTGGTAGAAGAATGATCCTAGAGATGGAAATCCTAGAGATGGCCGAAAGGAAAAGAAGACATATGTTTGTTGCACCAAGTCACAAAACAAGTTAAAGGATGAAAACGTGTGAAACATATAGTCGAGAAAGTGTACTTCAGAAATCCATGCTCTTCAACATTTTTTGCAAAGCAGATTGCACATTCTTTTCCTTTGCTATTTTCATTTGGAAAAGAATTTCCTTATGGGCATAAAATAATGTTCCAAAACCATCAGTGTGTTGTTTGACTATAATTTATTCGTGAACAGGGGATATTTCTGCTTACGTAAATTGTTGTATTTTGGTATGTAATATTTGATGTGAATTATTCATAATTGTTTATAAATAATTTTCTAACATAATTAAATTGAATCATAACCTACCCAGAGATTTATAGCACTAGTGCTCGAGCTCCTGCTCTTTTACAAACCAGGTGTGTTCTTCTACACTCCGTGTTAACGGTACTGAAATTTTGATTTAGAGTCAAACGTGTATTGCCTGGTGAAGAACGACGTAAAAAGAACACATTTTGCCTCAAATAGGTATAGGGGCAAAAAAAGTAACAAAACAGCAAAGAGGGTGAAATCATAACTAAATAGACACTGCTTTCACATGGCTTTTCTGCCAGACACGCACCTAAGTTGCAAATTGATCTTATCTCTTTGACTGTAGAACAACTGGTCTGGTGTGTTGTTTCTCCATTACTTTGAAACTAATCTTTCTTTCCCACAGTTTTTCATTAGACAAGTAACATAAACCAAATATTTTTGTTTATGTTAAGAAGAATTTTTTATTTATTTACTAATATAGCTTTTTTTGTTATGATTTAGTAATCACCTACAATACCTCGTTTCTACCCCTGTACACAAAGACCCTCCCCTGTCTGTTTACTGGTGTGGCAGTCACTCGAACATTAATCATCCTGCCGGCATGACCTTTCATTAATCAGCATCTTTGTACTAAGTGCATCTGTCCTGCTGTGATAGTGCACTAATGTTTGTCTTTGTCTTAGTGTGGGTGTAAATGCTGCAGCCTCAACTGTCCACCCTCCACAAAAGCCCTGAGTTACAGTCCCTGGTATCTCAGTGGGAAGGTGGGAATTCACTGTTCTGTCTCCTCTATGTGACTACGATCAGAGCTGTCAGGCCAAGACAGAATGCTTTGTCCTGTAATTGGTGATGAGGGTTGGTTTACTGCTGCCCTGCTTCATTCCCTAAGCCCCCCTCCAAAAGGACCCTCAGCTGATTGGATCTGACAAAGCCACATGGGGGTTGGAAGGTGAAGATGTTCTACTGTATACGTGCTCTCTGAGACACATGGGATATTACTGTCTCTTAGACTTCAGATCTCTACTACCCAGCCCAACAGCTGTTGAGTGATTGTTCATTTCTATTAACAATGCACATTACATTGGATTGAACACACTATACAATGCCGGACAAAAGTCTTGTAGCCTATCCATTTTGTAGAAAAAACAGCTTATAACTTGACTTTAAATTAATCCATTGTTTTTAGAAATGGCTCATATGAAAGCTAAAACCCTCCCAAATTATGTTCATTATTAACAAAAAATTTTGTCACCTACATAGAATTATGTGAAAACTGAATAAAAGATTTAATTCAAATATAAAAGAAAATGTTGCACAACATCAGTGAATTAAGTAGTAGTGCTGTGAGATCCATATTTAATATCTTGTGTGACTTCCATGAGCCTGAAGAACTGCATCCATGCGGTTAGGCAATGATTCATACAATTTATTGATGAAGTCATCGGGAATAGCAAAAAAATGCAATGTTACATGCCTCCCAGAGTTCATCAAGGTTCTTTGGTTTAATCTTCCATGCTTCCTCTTTCATTCTACCCCAGACATGCTCAATGATGTTCATGTCTGGTGACTGGTCTTGTGGTATGGGATGGAGTAGTCTCCACTCAGTCAACAACCTAGTATTGGAGGAGATTAAGCAGTAAGGGCTTCTGGCGCTGTGTGGGGCAACAACAGCAACGTCCATTGAAAGGGGTATATGGACGCAGAGTCGCAGCCAGGAGTGGTGGGATGTTGATGTGCAGTACTGTAACAGCTGTGACTGTTACATTCAGTTCAATATATGAAAAAATGTTGTCCAGCCATAATATGTAGCACCTGAAATAAAGTATATTAAAAAAAAAAGAAAAAAATTGAGAAAAAAGTGAAGCCGAGGATAGAGTCAGTGTTATTAGTATTCCCCAGCTTCACTTCTTCTCCATAACGGTGGTGATTCTACAGATATGACGGCTGTTTTTTCACATACAAATACACACGTGTGTGTGTGTACACAATGTAAACATGCGCCCTGCTGTGTCAGCTGTTGCGGCTCTTCCTAAATTCTGATGGAAACTAGATGAACGTCAGTTGCGGTGACAAACAGCCCGAGACCCGCGAGTCACATGACAGTGTTTGTCTCCCTGTGATTGGTACAAGGCGACCGGCCAGGTCGCACGAATGTGACTCAATCGTTCAGACTGCAGTCGCATGTGGATATGAATCGGAATTAGGACCACATCTCGAAGCGACCTGGGTCGCATGTGAAAAAAAAAAATCGGATCTGCGTCATTCATATTGTCAATAACAAATCGGATACGGGTCGCATATTGGCGAAAAAAATCGATTTGGGTCGTTTCAGGGTGCAGTGTGAACCTAGCCTAAGACTGCGTTTTTTGCTGTTCCCGATGACTTCATCAATAAATTGTATGAATCATTGCCTAACCGCATGGATGTAGTTCTTCAGGCTCATGGAAGTCACACAAGATATTAAATATGGATCTCACAGCACTACTACTTAATTCACTGATGTTATGCAACATTTTTTTAGTATTTGAATTAAATCTTTTGTTCACATAATTTTGTTTTTCACATAATTCTATGTAGGCGACAAAACTTTTGTCTTGCCAAAATCTGACCATTCTGTGTTCATTAAATGACCAATCTGTCTTCAGTTAACAAAATTTTTTGTAAATTATGAACATAATTTGGGAGGGTTTTAGCTTTCATATGAGCCATTTCCAAAAACAATGGATTCATTTAAAGTCAAGTTATAAGCTGTTGTTTCTACAAAATGGATAGGCGACAAGACTTTTGTCCGGCATTGTACATTATACACCAGTGGTCCCTAACCACTATGCCAGGGACCGGTACCACTCTGTCAATGAATTGGTGAAGCGCGGCAGAGAAATAATGTATTTCTTTTGGCCTCATTCTGTCTATTTCTTACACTTGATCCATACCCATATCAACAAAATAACTTAATAGAATGGTGAGGATTCCATCATCAATAATGCAACTTTATTTAATTAGGAAATATTTTCTCAGTGAATACAACAATAAACTCAAAATGACACAGATAAATTTAAACTGTTCGCATAGATCAGTCATTGATAGAAGATACTAACCTTGTATAACCGTCTGGTAGCACATAGTTATAGGCTGTGTCCACTTGAGTAATCCTTGTTGTGTGCATGCACAGTTAATTCAGGTAGTAAAATTTTATATGTAGGAAAATATTTCAGAAATCCTTGTGTGCATGCACAGTAAATTTCGGCCAGGAAAATTTTATTAAGTGGCATTTATCTGCCACAACTTAATAGCAGTCATTTAACCGGTCGGTGGCGCAAAAATGGTTGGGGAACACTACTATAGACAACTATAACATGGCTGCTATACATTTTAAAACATCATGGATCGCCCCGATTATTGCTGTCAAGGCTAGTGGCAGTCATTCATAGATAAAGAAACTGCATAGGGAGAATTTAATAATTTAAAAAATACTTTACATTTAGGTAAAACATTTTTGTATCACTGTGTTTTTGCTGATTTAAGGAGGTTCAGTACACAAATTCCCTAGTTTTAAAAAGTTAGAAATATACAATATGAAAACAAACATTGAAGCACTAGACACCTATAGCTAATTTAAAACCCAATCAACGGAAAACTGCTACCAAATTAGCTGCAGTTCTTGATACTAATCAGGAGTTTCCGTTGACTCTGGCTGATGTTTGTTCTGTGCACAGTCTGAAGTGGTATAATTGTGAGTGCAATCCAAAAGCACAAAGAGGATTTGATTGCTTCTAACAGAGCATGTTAATTAGGAACTGCAGCAAGACGCTGATTCAGCTGTCTGTCGGCCTCTCTTAATGGCTGCAACTCATCAGCAGGACAGTCCAGCTCTGGTAGTGCCAAGAAGCTAGAGGCCTAAATACATCTGACCACCTTCTCCTGCCAGCACGGCCCACATACTGCCCAGAATGACCACACACTTCTATTCCCAATGATTTTCCTGCTGTCAGGTTACCTGTTAGAAGAACTGGGCTGGTCACTGAAGAGTGTGTGTGTGTGTGTGTGTGTGTGTGTGTGTGTGTGTGTGTGTGTGTGTGTGTGTGTGTGTGTGTGTGTGTGTGTG
Organism: Paraplagusia blochii; assembly: GCA_016785265.1. Classification (NCBI taxonomy): domain Eukaryota; kingdom Metazoa; phylum Chordata; class Actinopteri; order Pleuronectiformes; family Cynoglossidae; genus Paraplagusia; species Paraplagusia blochii. The sequence continues at coordinate 249,509 of JAFBJS010006762.1, forward strand.
TGTGTGTGTGTGTGTGTGTGTGTGTGTGCATCAGCCTAACAGTGAGACGACGTGTAGACGTTCCTCTTTTTAGCAGTTTTATTTGAAGTGATCTCAGCTCTGAATCAACACATTCTATCTTTTTAAAGCTGAGAAAATCTACAACACTGCCTTCAAACTAACCACAAGGCCATAGCCAGGACTCAGTATACGCCGAATTATGACGTACTGTATATCTGTGAAGATTCTCATTCATCCAGGTCATGATATCCAAACAGGGTTTAGTTGTAAGCAACTGGACTTCTTCTTGGAGTTGAAAAACCTTTTTGGACATACTGTATAATGTATACTGTATACATGATTATGCATATCAACACTGAGTGTTGGTCTGTTTTACTGTCTTGCAGAGCTGTTAAAGTAGAACAATGACATACCAGACCATTTTTACATATGTATAATGTTTAACCATGAAAACTTTAAATTTGGAAGTGTTCTTTTTGAACTCAGTAAGTTAAACAGCTACTTGTCTGATGCAGACTTACCAAACAATGTAATAATAAAAATGTTCTGGGACATACAAGAGTGACTACTCTTCTGACCACCATGATTGCACCCATTAGTACAGTACTGTCGTCAGGTTAGTTACAGTACAGTGGGAGTTTTTCAAACAGGAAAATCCAGATAACTTCCTCAAGTTAATAAATTCCGGTGTCTGTTTCATGTCTGTGTCACCAGATAAAATTCCGGTGACACAGACGTGAAAACGAATAGTGAGCATATGCTAGGAAGGTTGTAAACCAGGGGTCTCAAACTCGCGGCATCTAGGCCATTGGCGGCCTGTGGAACAATATTTCACAGTCCCAATAAAATCTATATTTTATAGATTTGTTCTCTACATTTTATGGTAAACCCTATAGTTCTCAAATCCCTGGTCCAGAGTCTCCTTCTGGTTCAGCGTTGTTTTACATAGAATCTATGGGAAACTGATTTTTCTTATTTTTTTCTTTTGTATTGAATACTGGAAGCTGACTTCGCAGCCAACTTATTTGAGTTTGAGACCCCTGTTATGAACTGTCACTAACTGAAATTCCAAAAGACAAATTTAAAAAGGTGTATTTGATTAATGTCACGACAATAGAATATTTTACCGTAGTGACAAATGAGCAAGGATTAACAAAAAGATAAATAATGAATAACAGGTGCAAAATTGTGTGCTACTCTTATTTAAGTCCAGAACTGGTTTTCTTTAATTTTTCACCATTTAAAGTTACCGGCATTCAGTTGTGACACTTCACGTTAACCGAACACTGCGACTATGTGATTGGCTGACGAGACGAGCCGAGACTTTGAACAGGAGTGAGTCAGTCAGCCAGTATCGACCATAGAAACTCGTAAAAATCGATGTTTTCAGTGATAAGGAATGAACTATTTTTACCTGCTCCAGAATCCGGCGGTACCTCCGTGAGGCTTGGTCCATTAAATCCCGCACCGTCCAGCCTGATTTACAGGGAACAACCACCGCCGTGTCCCCGAAGGTCACCGTTACTTTCATACTGAAGAATCCCGCGTCCAAACAGTGAAGAGGGGAGAAGCTCGGAGCGAGAGTTTGATTTGAACCAAGTGGTTTCACCGGCACCTGTGGAGGCGGACACACCTGCCCGGTGCTCCGTGTCCTGTCCGCGGCAAACAGCGAACAACAGGTGTCCCCCTAACTCACTCACTGCTTCCTTTTCTACTGACACATACTGATACGGGAGAAAAGTCCAAAAACATTCTTCTCTGGTCCAATGTGTAACTAAGTTCGATGGAAAATTCAGGAACGGTGAGATATGGTGTTCAAAACAAACCGCGACAGAGATATGAGGACAGTGAGTGAGGTAGGAAGAGAAAACCCGGAAGAAATCACAGCGACACAGGTGAGAGCGGCCAACTGCAGACGCTGCATTCACAGCGGTGTGGATTATAATCTCAAAAGAAATAAAATTAAACAAAAGGTCAGTACAATGATGTAAAATAATTATTATAATTTATGAAACTCACTAGATAGATAGATTTTAAATATGGAACTTTATTTACTTCATACTAAACAGATGTGATACAACTTCAGTATGCCCACCACAACAACAAACAGCCACAGTGTGGCTAGGGAGGCAGGTCATTGTCATCTAACACAGTGGTCCCCAACCTTTTCTGTACCGCGCAGCGGTTTAATGTCTGACAATATTTTCACAGCCCGGTGTAGCAGATATAAACCAAATAAAATTATGAGATCGGCATTAAAACTGTTGTATTTTCTCGATAATAATAAAAATGACCGTAAATCCACTTTGTAATCATGTGCAACTTTATTAGCGACGTCCCTGCCCCAACACAATGAAATTCACTCTGGTCGCTGCGGTAACATTTAAACATACCTTCAAAATAAGACACAACACAAAAGCAAAGTGTATGAAAATACTCGCGACTCACAGAGGGACTGAATCAATGGGAGCCCTGAGCTTGTTTTGCTGTAAGAGACGGTCCCATCTTGGTGTTATGGGAGACAATGACACCCGAAGTGTGCTACTTAGGTCCAGTTTGTTCCGTAATTTTGTTTTGGCGGTCATCACTGCAGAAAACCCTGCTTCACACAGATCCGTTGTCGTAAATGGCAACAGGGTTTTCAGTGCGATCTCCAGCAGTTGATCTTTTTTTTTAATTTAGCTGGATGTATCACGTGTCTAGGACTTGACATGCGTCAAGTGAGACAGATGTAATAGAGAGAATCCAGCCAGTTTTTCAAAATAAAAGATCATTAATACTCGGATGATAAATCAAACAAATTATGTGTATTATTTTTTTTTTCTGTGCAGCCCAGTACCAAATGACCCACGGCCCGGGGGTTGGGGACCAATGATCTAACACACACTCCTCTCCGCCACTGTCCTCAGACCCTATTCTGGTGCAACCATCCTTGTTTTCTTCTTCCAACAAACCATGTCCAGACCTGCCTCCCTGGACTCTGTATCTGTGGGGTGTTGGTCTCCCTTCCACTCAGCAGCCTCATCATCACTGCTGTCGGAGTGAGCCGCCATATACTTAAGAGTCCCCGTCTCCATACGTCCATTTTTGGCCTCCACTCATGCAGGCCGCACTTTCTTCCTCTTCTTCCTGCTCCTGCACATCGACTCCTAGCTGACCTCCCCTCCCACTTCCATCGCCACAGGGGTGTCACTAGTCCCAGACACCGAAACCGCTCTGTCTGACACCTTATTACTTTGTTCCCCAGCCCTGTCTGTATTCACGCTAACAGATTTGTCCCTTAAATCATCCCCCCATTACCTGTCACCCCTGTACCTAGATCTCCCGTCAAGTCCCCTGTTTTCTCCATCTCACCCTCCTTCTTGTCTTACCCTGGTGCCCCCTGTTCTACGCCTCCCTGAGTGAGTGATGTTGCAGCCATTACAGCAGCAGCATTGCGTGGCTCAGCAGCATCAGCCGCCGTAGTGTTTGACTGCGCGGACTCAGCGAGTGACACAGATGCGCTCACTTCCATTGTGTCTAATAAACAGGCAGTTGCACCGTCAACTGCCGGAGTAACCGCCAAACCGTCCCCCACCTCCACACCCGGTTCTCCTGCAGCATTGGCCGTCCGTGCGGTGGTCACAGTCCGACCCCCCACCGCGCCATCACCAGCCACAGTGGGAGCATGGCAGAAGCATTAATTGTAGCAGCAACAGGTGCAGGCTTGGAGGCAGGTTTGGCAGCGTAGGTGGCCTCACCCCACTAGTCTCCCGCCTCTTCGTAATAGCAGACACACCGGGGCAGTTCCTAACAAAGTGAGCGCACTTGTAGCATCTGGGTCTCCCTGATTGTATGAAGATGACATAGTCCCAATCAGGTCGAGAGACAGTGATGTTGTAGTTTGCAGTTCAGTGATGTTGTAGATCTGCTACCCGGCGGTAGCAGATCATGTGTGACACCGGACCAAAGTTGCCTGCCATCGACTTCCTAACTGGGGACACCACTGTCCTGTGTTTACTCATTTCTTCAGTGAGGAATTCGTTTGTAACAAAAGGGGGGACGTTAGACAGGAAAACTTTCTTCATTGGACGTGCCAGCCATGTGACTGCCAGCAGCACGCCGTCAACCACAATGTCGTTCTGGGCGAACCGGTGGGCGTCTTTAGCCATTGACACAAAAACAACCCAAGCTCCGTTCATCTTGTCAAAGCCCAGGGTGTTTTTTGTACCCGATAACGACACCCACAGCCTCTGAAACCGCTTGCTTGGTGCAAGGAATGGTCGGTACAATTCTAACGGCATGATCGCCAGTGAGGCGACTGTAACGTCTGTCCTTGTCCCGAGCGGCCTCGCCCATGTTTCAGCCGTTAACGGGAGTGAAACTGGGCAAAACAGGGATTTGGGGGCAAAAACTAAAACAACAAAGGTGCGTAAAAGACACGTATAAGGTTAAGAAGACAGTGGGGCTAAAATGTGTTAAAAAAGATTTCAGGTTTTCGTGAAAAAAAAAAAAAGACAAAAACAGTAAGAGCACATAATTTTGCGACCTACTCCAGAAAGATCAAAGACATAGATGTGCTAATTAGTTTGGCAGGTGAGTCCAATTAAAGGGGACACTACTATAGAAGGTTGTTCCACATTATTAAGCAGGCTACCATTTTCAAACAAGATGGGCAAAAAGAAGGACCTTTCGGCTGCTGAAAAGCAAGAAGTAGAATGTTTGGGTCAAGGAGAGATGGCAATAAAAATTGGCAAGAAACTTGATTGCGATTATTGCACTACCGAGAAGTATGTAGCTGATTCAGAGCACACACGTGTGTGTGCTGATAACGGAAAATCCAGGACTCTTTCTAACAAGCAAATATGTCTGATCAAAGAAGCAGCTGTAAAAATGGCCCATCACAGCAGCAGAAAGTTTTTAAAGCTGCTGGTGCCTCCAATGTGCCACGGACAACAATGGTCCTCCAGCGGTTTGCAGTGGTGCCTGAGCCATCGTCGGGACCTTACTATCCACAGGCAATACCTGAAGACTGAGTTCAAAATTGTTCTGTTCACCGATGAATGTCGTGCAACCCTTGATGGTCCAGATGGATGGTTGGTTGACGGCCAACCCATGCAAACAAGGCTATTGCGCCAACAAAGAGGTGATGGAGTGATGTTTTGGGCTAGTATCATGGGGAGAGAGATTGTTGGCCCTTTCAGGATCCCTGACGGTGTGAAGACGACATCCACACCATATGTGGAGTTCCTCAAAGAACTCTTCCTGCCATGGTTCAAAAAGAAGAGTGGAGCTTTTCGGAACAAGATCATTTTCATGCATGACAATGCCGACAATGCCATGCTGTGCTGCAAAGAATACACAAGAATGCATCTCTGGCTGCAATGGGCATCAAAGAAGACAAACTCATGGTGTGGCCCCCATCCTCCCCTGACCTCAACCCTATTGAGAACCTTTGGAGCATCATCAAGAGAAGTGTTTATGATGGTGGGAGGCAGTTCACATCTCAACAACAGCCGTGGGAGGCTATTCTGTCCTCGTGCAAGGCTGTTCCAGTAGAAACTATCCAAAAACTGACAAATTCAATGGATTTTTTAAGAAGAGGTCGTATGTTCAGATTTGACTTCACTTGTGATAATGTTTCAATTTAAATAGTACAGGATTTCACTTACATTACAGTCAGGCATGACCTGCTAATGTTTATAATTTCACACATAACCATTTTTTGTTCTTTATGACAATAAAATGTGTGGAAACTCAATTGTGCGTAATAATTTGGAACACGTATTTTTGTGATTTTAATGTTTTTTTTTTATTTACTATCATCATTGGGAGGTCCATTCAAAAACATTTGAAGTATACTCCAATGGTTGGTGACTGGAAAATCAAGAGGACTACCCATCATATTGATAATTTTGGAAAATCTGAGAAAATATGATTTGCATAATAATTTGAAACGCACTGTAGTGGTTGGTGACTATTGCTGTGTGTGGTGTTGTTGAGAATTGAAATCTTAATTATGTTATTTTATTTCACTATTTCAATATCTGTCTTAGTCTACTGTATATATGTATACATATAGACACATATCCAAAATGTACACACATACACACACACACATATATATATATACATTTATATATATGTGTGTATATATGTATACATTTATATATATATATTTACATGCAAATACACACACACACACACTTACATTCTAGCCTACATATGAAGTTATGTCTATCTTAATTAAGATAGAAGGAATGAAAGAAAAAAGAAAGAAAGAACTTTATAAATCAATCAGGAAACTATGACTCCAGCAGCGCAACAGCCACAACGCCTAGCAGTAAATAGTGGGTGTTAGTGGTAGTTAGACTGGTAGGTCATTAGTATTAGTAGATTAGTAGTTAATCATTGTTGCTGTATTTGGTATTGTGAGTAATTGCAATCTCAATTATGATTATTATGTTATTATATTTCACCATGCTAGTATTGTGAGTGAGTTGACTGAGTATTATTATCTATCTATTATCTACCAAGCCATCTTAATCTGGCTTCTCTAGCTTTTTCTCCAAACCTTCCTGTCTGTGTTGTCCCTCTGGTTACCTTGTTCCTGATCCTGTCCATCCTTGTCACCCCCAAAGAGAATCTCGGCACCTTCATCTCTGCCACTTGTCTTCTACCCATTCCTAGTGTCTCTAATCCATACATCATGGCTGGTCTCACAACTGTCCTGTAAACCTTTCCCTTCACCTTAGCCGACACTCTTCTATCACAAATCACTCCGAAGACCTTTCTCCAGTTGTTCCACCCTGCCTGTACTCTATTCTTTACCTCTCATCCACAGTCTCCACTGATCTGAACAGTTGAGCCTAAGTATCTGAACTCCTCCACCTTCATCACCTCTGCTCCTTGTAACCTCACCACTCCACCGGACCCCTTTTCATTCACACATATGTACTCGGTCTTGCTACGACTGATCTTCATTCCTCTTCTCTTCAGTGCAAACCTCCACCTCTCTAGGTTCTCTTCTAGCTGTTGCCTGCTCTCACTACAGATTACAATATCATCTGCAAACATCATTGTCCATGGAGACTCCTGTCTGACCTCATCTGTGGACCTGTCCATCACCAGAGCAAACAAAAGGGGCTCAGGGCAGATCCTTGGTGAAGTCCCACCTCCACCTTAAAGTCTTCTGTCCTTCCAACAGCACACCTCACCTCCGTTGTGCTCATACATATCCTGCACCAGTCTAACATACTTCACTGACACTCCTGACTACCTCATACAAAAACATAGTTCCTGCCTTGGAACCTGGTCATAGGCCTTTTCTAAATCCACAAAAACACAATGAAGCTCCTTCTGACCCTCTCTGTACTTCTCCATCAACATCCTCAAAGCAAATATTGCATCTGTGGTACTCTTTCTCGGCATAAAACCATACTGTTGTTTGCAAATCTCTACCTCTTTCCACAACCTAGCCTCAACTACTCTTTCCCAAATCTTCATGGTATGGCTCATCAGCTTTATCCCTCTGTATTTGCTACAGCTCTGCACATCACCCTTCTTATAAATTGGCACAAGAACACTTTTCCTCCACTCATAAGGCATCTTGTCGGTCTCTAAAATTCTATTGAAGAGCAGAGTGAGAGAACTTACTGCTTCGTCCCCCAAGCACTTCTCCACTGGTATGTCATCAGGACCGACTGCCTTTCCACTCTTCATCCTCTTCAGAGTTTTTCTAACTTCTTTTCTAATCTGATCTACCTTCTCCCTGTTGGGAACTGGCTCCTCATTCCTACGATCATCATTTTCCTCATTTAACAACTCCTCAAGGTACTCCCTCCATCTTCCCAGCACACCTTCCTCACTGGTGATGACATTTCCATCTCTGTCTTTAATTAACCTCACCTGCTGCACATCCTTCCCAGATTGATTTCTCTGCCTTGCCAATCTGTATAACTTTTTTTCTCCTTCCTTCGTGACTAACCTCTCATACAACTCCTCGTATGCCTTTTGTTTGGCCTTGGCCACTTCCCTCTTCACCTCCCTTGCACTCTCTCTGTACCCCAGTCTATTTCCTCTGTTCTGTCAATACCCCATCTCTTCTTTGCTAATAGCTTCCTCTGGACACTCCCCTGGACCTCAGCATTCCACCACCAGGTCACTTTGTCCTCCTTTCTCTGTCCAGAGGAAACATCTAGCACCTTCCGAGCCTTCTCCCTTATGACTCTAGCTGTGGTCTCCCAATCATCTGGGAATTCCCCACCAGAGCCCAGAACTGCCCTGACTTCTTTTCCAAAGTCATCACAACATTCCTCTTTCCTTAACTTACACCACTTGATCTTCTGCTCTGTCTTCACCCTCTTCCTTCTTCTCACCTCCATTGTCAGCTTGCACACTACCATGCTATGCTGTTTGGCTACACTCTCACCTGCCACCACCTTACAGTCATTTATCTGCCAGAGATTACGTCTTCTACAGAGAATGTAATCTACCTGAGTGGACCTGCCTTCACTCTTGTATGTCACCCGGTGTTCCTCTCTCTTTTGGAAATAGGTGTTTACCACGGCCATTTCCTTTCTTTTTGCAAAATCCACCTGTCCTTCCAAATTTCTTTCCCTAACTCCAAACCAAAACATCACTTCCTCATCCCCTCTGTTCCCTTCTCCTACATGGCCATTGAAATCTTCTCCAATCACCACTCTCTCTCCCCTAGGGATGCTCTCTACAACTAAATCCTTCTCTACAAAACTTCTCCTTCTCTGCTAACTCACAGCCTACCTGTGGAGCATAACCACTGACAACATTCAACATCACTATTCTATTTCTATCTTTACACACATCAACCTGTCTGAAAATCGTTTCACATCCACCACATTACTTGCATACTTTTCCCTGATTATCACCCCTACTCCATTTCTCTTCCCATCTAATCTGTGGTAAAATAACTTAAAGCCTCCCCCAATATTTCTGGCCCTGCTGCTCTTCCACCTGGTCTCTTGCGCACACAACACATCCACTCTTCTCTCCATCATGTCAGGTAGCTCCCTACCTTTCCCTGTCATTGTGCCTACATTCAGAGTTCTCACTTTTAGGCCAACACTTCTAACCTTCCTCTTTTCCCTCTTTGTCTTAATTTATCTCCCTCCTCTTCTCCTTCTGTTGTCTCGCATCTTTGTTTCGACAAAATGTTTTTACGCCAGATGCCCTTCCTGACGCAACCCTCACTATTTATCCGGGTTTGGGACCGGCACTAAAAAACACTGGCTTGTGCTCCCTAGTGGCTGGGTTATACATCTAAAGCCCGGCACACACGGGGAGAATTCGGCATGCGCCGATTGCTCAGCACCAGATTCTCATCATGTGCGCGTAAATTTACGTGAGAAATTTGTCACTTGAGGCCGTGAGCAAAATATCGATCGTGCTCGATTTCTGTCGGCGCGAGTGAGTCTCACGTGAGCATCTTTCTCACTACAAATGATTTGTGCGCATGCATTACAATAATGACACAAGACGGCAACCAGCAGCTACTTGTTGAATGAAACGATATTAGAAGACAAATTTGTGGATCTTTGGCAAAAAAATCCTTGTCTGAATAATATTCAACAACAACAATAACAGTAAAAGTACCTCTTCGTCATTGGAGTCCGTGGTTTTAACTTATCACGTGACCTGGGAAACCAGCTGACTTACTAGTGAGACATGAGCAGAATTCTCATCGCGTGGGGGTGTACTGTTAGCCCGCACGGATGGCAATCGGCGCGCGCCGAATCCTCCCGTGTGCGCTGGGCTTAATACTGTGCAAATATATATATATATATATATATATAAGCACTTTCAAATCTGCTTTTCAAAATAATATAACAACTATAACTACTAGAACACGTTATGTTATGTTAAGTGAATATGATGAAGTACATGCAATGTATTTAAAATAAATGAATTTCAATGTAATTGAAGCAACACATATGAACTGTCATGGAACTCACTCTGTTGCTCCAATGAATTGACACCATCAACAATTACGTTAAGTGATAGTTATTACTATAGTTATATTACTATATAGTCCTATAGTAATAGTAATTACGGTACTATTACTACCATTAATTCACTAACATTAATTTGAGGTGTTGTTTAACTTCAACTTCAACTTTATTTGTTTAAAGTGCCATATCACAACAACCGTTGTCCCAAGGCACTTCACAAACATTTATATAAAATAAACAAGATACATTAAACACACAACAGGAAAAAGCCCCCTGCCCTTATAGACCCTCACACCGGCTGAGGAACAACTCCCAAAAAAAACCCAGACAGGGAAAAAAAGGAAGAAACCTCAGGGTGATCGACAGTGGAGGGGATACTCACCCAGGACGGACAGGCGGGCACTAAGGAGAAAAACTAATTTAATTTATCAATAAATATAGGCTATACACTATCCAAAGGCTCCTTAAAATTCCTTGTGGAAATAATGGAGGTGAAGTCATGGGTCAAAAAAAAAAACAAAAGCAGACGAAGCTGGGCCAGGTTGTGGAGGCTAAGTCATTAGTCCAATCCACAGCCATAATGTTCTGGGGGGAGAACAGAGACTCCTTCTTCTGAGAGAGGCTTCACAGAGAGAAGCTGGGCCAAGTTGTGGAGGCTAAATCAAGAGTCCAATCCACGGCCATAGGATTCTGGGGGAGAACAGAGACTCCGGGGATATGAGATCCCCGGCAGAAATAATTAGCCCTTAAGTGATAAGGGAGATAAGACAGGAAATAAGGAGGGAATAAAGGAAAGAAAAGAGAAAGAGGGAGAGAGAGAGGACAACAAGAGAAAAAAACTAAATAAAATTGTACAGTTGGGTCTACGGCCGAACCTACAGGCCACCATGGGCAATGTCAAAAAGGAACGTCTTCAATCTAGACTTGAAAATAGAGACTGTCAGGCTGACAGGTGGTTCCATAATAGAGGGGCTTGGTAGCTGAAGGCTTTGGCTCCAAATCTAGATTTAGAAATCCGTGGAACCACAAGAAGGCCTGCACCTAAGGAACAAAGTGTTCTAGTGGGCTGATGGGTTTAATCAACTCCACCAGATACGAAGGTGCCAGAACATGAAATGCCTTGTAAGTTAGCAATAAGATTTTGAACTGAATTCTGAAATGTACTGGGAGCCAATGAAGAGAGGCGAGGACCGGGGAAATATGGTTTCTCTGCCTAGTTTTAGTCAGAACACGGGCTGCTGTGTTCTGGATAAGCTGTAGAATTCTCAGAGACCCGGCCGTGCACCCAACTAACAATGAATTGCAGTAGTCGAGCCTGGAAGTCACAAAGGCATGGACCAGCTTCTCAGCTGCGTCTAAGGGAAGTATCTGCCTATCTTTCCTAATATTACGGTGATGAAAGTAGATAGTCTTACAGATATGTTTTAAATGGGAGTTAAAAGAAAGGTCTTTGTCAAAAATAACACCCAGGTTTTTGACGGTGCTAGTGGCAGAAGTTAAGTTATCATCAGATGCTATTATGTCAGAAATAGAGTCTCTCACAAGTTTTGGACCCAAAACCAGTAGCTCAGTTTTATCGGAATTTAGCCTTAAAAAGTTATGTGTCATCTACGTCTTAATGTCATCAACGCAGGATTTAAGCCACTGCAGATGATCATGTTCATTAGCCTTAAATGATAAATATAACTGAGCGTCATCAGCATAACTATGGAAATCTATGGAGTGTTTCCTGATGATATCACCCAGAGGGAGCAAACAGGATTGGACCCAGCACAGATCTCTGTGGGACCCCATGGCTGACCTTGGTGTGTTGGTACTGAGTATTATTAACCTGAATAAATTGATATCGGTCTGTAAGGTACAACCGAGACCAGTCTAAAGCAGTGCCACTGATTCCAACCAGGCTTTCTAGTCTCTCCAGCAAGATCCGGTGGTCAACCGTGTCAAAAGCAGCACTAAGGTCCAAAAAGACTAGCACCGAGACAAAACCTTGATCCGATGCCATCAAAAGATCTTTAGTAACTCTGACCAGAGCAGTCTCAGTGCTATGATTGACCCTAAAGCCTGACTGGAAGGTCTCAAATAGGCTATTGCAATTGAGAAAGTCACAGAGTTGGTTAGCAACGACTCTCTCCAGAATTTTAGATATGAAAACCAGATTGGAGATGGGCCTATAATTTGATAAAATCCCTGGATTGAGGGAGGGTTTCTTAAGAAGTGGTTTAATTACAGCAACTTTAAAACTTAAGGGGACATAACCTATTGTGAGGGAAAAATTTATTATATCTAATAAGGAGGTACCAATTAAGGGAAGCACTTCCTTAAAGAGCCCAGTGGGGATCGGGTCTAATAGACAGGTTGAAGATTTAGAGTTAGAGATTATAGCAGTCAACTGATGCAAGTCTATGGGAGCAAACGAAGTAAAAGAAACTTCTGGTTTATCAGTGTTCTCTTGCACCACTGCATCAGAAGGGCAGATTGGTTGCAGTAGATGTCATGAGGCCATTAATTGTTTCTCTAATAGCTGTTATTTTATTGTTAAAGAAACACATGAAATCAGAGCTGCTAAGATGCAGGGGGATGCTCTGGTCAATGGAGTTATGACTCTGAGTCAGCCTGGCTACAGTGCTGAACAGGAACCTTGGATTGTTCTTATTTTCTTCTATTAAGGATAAGTAGTATGTAGTTCTGGCTATACACAGAGCTTGTCTGTACTTGCTATCTTTCCTGATAAGGAATAAATCACTATTTTTAGTTGAGCGCCATTTCCTCTCTAGTTTTTGCAACAGCTGCTTTAGGTTTCGCGTTTCAGGTGTATACCAAGGAGCCGTTCTCCTTCTAGTTATAGTTTTATTTATAATTGGGGCAATAGAATTAAGTGTATTATGAAGGGAACCTGTAACACTATTGTGATGTGTTTCTGGGTTCTCCGGACAAAAGGCACACCGACAGCTATGCAGGTTTACAGTTCTTTTAACCCTTTATAGGGCACTCATTGAAATACTATGAAATTCAAAAAAACAACATT
>JAFBJS010006766.1:2924-30198 GCA_016785265.1 Paraplagusia blochii
ACACTGTACTGTGCATGTATAGTACTGGTGGTTGGAGTAAGACGACATGGGTGTTACATAAAAATCAGAAAGACAGACAGATAAGACAGACGGACAGAAAGACAGACAGACAGACAGACAGATAGACCTGTCTCTTATACACATCTACAGATTGAGATGGTTTGGACATGTTCAGACGAGGGACAGTGGATACACTGGTAGAAGAATGATCCTAGAGATGGAGCTACCAGGTAGGACAAAGAGGAGATGTATGGATGTAGTAAAAGAAGGACATGGAGGTAGTTGGTGTCAGAGAAGAAGATACAGAGGACAGGGAGATGGAAAAGGATGTTTTGATGTGGCAACCAATTTGACAAATCTTACGAAATACCGTGCATTTATTTCATATTCACCAACAACTACTCCAATTTTATTGCATTTCATGCTTCGATATGTTGACTCGCTGTGGCAACCCCTGAAAAAGGGACAGGCAGAGAGGAAAAGAAGTTACAACTATTTACTACCTCAGCACTTCTGCCTCAGACTGATTGTGTCCCTTTCTTATGTACAATCTATTTTCCACGCTCTACTGCTTGTTTGTAGTGCGGCGGGACTCACTTGTTTTTGTTTGATGGATGGGAAAAAAGATTCTTTTTTTAAAAAAGGAAATATTCCTCACCGGACTTATCTGCATGGCGGACTTATTTTCTTCACTTCATCCGTCTTCATTTCAGCCTGCGCTCCCTCCCTTTTACCTGAGTCGCTGTAAGGTACGAGGAGGTTTGTGGAAGACAGTACGACGGAGAAAATCACAAAACAATTTTTTTTTAATCACTCTTTATTTTAACTTCACCACTGGGTGTATGATTTCTCCCAGGTTGGGGAGTGAGAAGTGAGTGGGGGGGGAAAGAAATCCCCATCTTCTCCTTCACTGCTCTGACGCCTCATCTGTGCCAACAACCGGCTTTGACGAGATGCAAGTATGTAAATTAGCAGCCAACAGGATGAAGCATCCACTTAGGCTTTAATGGCACACAGAGCGCGACTGTCACACGTTAAAATGGGACTCGGCCCGAGATCACAGCGTGCAATCTCTAATCAAAAAATAGGAGAGAATTGCATTTCGCCGGAGTAGAAGATGGGGGACAGGGGGAGGGTGATTCACAGCGGCCCCCTCCACACATGGGATTGTTCTTTCTTCATCTCTTCTCGAGGTATTTGTCTACACAATGCTATCACTCTTCATCTTCTTATCTCCTGGATCGCCGATTGTCCCTGTAACTCGGCGCTTGTTACTTGTACCGCATTAGACGTTCTTCACGCATTAATTCCTCGCATGGTTGACCGCATTCAAGTGGTTCCGCCACCTCCTTCTGTTTCAGCATTGATGTCATTGAGGGGGAGGCGGGGGGTGGGGGGGGGCGTGCACCTGAACATTATTGCGGCAACGGTCTGGCTGCATTTTTCCAGTTCTGCTGAATTCATCGTCGCAACAGATTTTGTTTAGGTTTCTTTGGCTTCACCTGTTGGCAGCTGCAAACTCCACTAAATGACGATAATATATATATAAAAAAGAATCTGTGGTAACAATTAGGTTGCCATGGCAACAAGCTGTCAAATGACCAACGTTCACAGCTGCTTTTTTATATTGTCCATCACCCCTAGAGTGGTTATTATGTGTTTGTGAAAGGCACAGGAAAACAGACGCCAGAAGCACGGAGCTCGTCCTCGTCCTGTAATTGCACCAGCTCGCCATCGTTAAACAGGAAGAGACTATTTGCATGCTGACAATTTTGTGCCCGAAAAAAGTAAAAAACACTTCATGGCTGGTTTCGAGTTTAGACCTTTTTCAATGTGTTTCTTCTATTTCTGAAGTCTGCTGTTGGGCCTAGGCACGGTGAGAAATAAAACACCAAAAGTTACATTTACTGCAGGTACCACAAAGACTTCCATGAAGGACAATTGTAAAAGACACTCTGTGAGCTGATTGATATGTTGTCTTTGTACCAGAGCATTAAAAGACTCTGTAAAGAGTTGTGAGCTGTCTCAAGTCGGACGTACACTGTGCGATATTTTCTAATAGTGGCACCAATGTTATTCTCACACTGAACAAGTAATATCAAGGGTGAATAGTCCAACGCTCATGACCGGTGTTCAAACACTCGATTGGACCAGAGGAAGCAGCTGGTAGTGGGAGATGCCCAGATGCTCACAGTTTCACCTTGACATGACAACGACATGTAGGGACAAGCAAATGTCTTGGTCAGTCTGGAAAATTCCGTGCCTGCTGGTCATTAGACACGTATTTTCAAAATGTTTGTCTACCTTTGCACACAGTTGGCGCCACCCAAATCACATTGCACCATATTGTGAGCCTTCCCGTGGGTGGTGAGCCCACATGAAGGTTTGTGGGTTGGAACGGTGCTTTGCTCAGAGCACCTCAGTGGCAACATGGCAGCTGGTGGATTCAAACCGGGGACCTTGCGGACCCAAGTCCGCTTCCTTAACCACTAGGCCACCGCTGCCACAAATTTATTAATAAAATTAATTAAAAAGTTAAATATATCTAATGATGTAGAAGAATTTAGTCACTCAAAGACCTTGGGTTTGGGCCTGTTTAGTTGAACACAACACTTGTGTTACTTCCAGGAATTAAAGAAAGACACAGAAATATCTTCCCTAATGGCAAACCTCTTTCACAGTGTCTTGTTTCTACAGACTTCTGCTGCCAGTGAAGGAGAATTTAATTATTTGGTCTTTCACTGTCGGTTGACGGAGTGAGACAAACCATTTGCACTGAATAAATAATAACATTCAGAGCAATTAAGACAGATTAGTGGTTGGGAATCACAGCCATACTGTGGGTGACAACCGCCTACCAACCAACCTCTACCTCTGTCTCCCTCTACCTTTTTTTGTGGAAACTGCTATATATTTAATGTTATTTTCAACCTTTTAACCCAATACTATGGCTGATTGTGTCTTGCTTCGTACTTTGGTCTGTTTTAAAGGAACAAGTGACAATTAATTCATGATGTTGATAAAGTTGTAGATACAATTTGATGGAATTATTCAATATTTGTCTTTTATGTTGGGATAAATTAAAGGTTTCGGAGGCTCAAATTGTCACTACTAGGGCTGGGTATTGATTCAAATTTTCTAAATCGATTCGATTCGATTCACAAGGGTTCGATTCGATTCAATTCACGATTCGCTTTTGTTTTCGATTCAGTTTTTGTCATATCAATTATAGTTCTGTACCAACCTTATTCTCAGAAGAATCAAAGCTAAAATTGTAACTTAATCCATTTGCTAATAAAAAATGTATTTTTTCACATTTATTTCCATCACAAATTTACTCAAGGCAGTCATATTAATCCATCATGCATTTTTTATTTAACATGACTTGACCAAAAATTACAAGCCAGACTCTAGTTTTAGATTTGAGTGCCATGTTGTTTTTACATTTGTTTTACGTGCGAGTGTGTTAACTCGCACGCAACCACGTAAATACGTAATCACCTGTGGAGCATGAGTTCACGCAAAGTTGTTGGAAAAAGAAGGAAAAAAAAAAGATTGATTTTTGAATCGATATCGTCCTATTAACAAAAAAATTGATTAAAATCGATTAATCTATTTTTTTAACCCAGCCCTAGTCGCTACTGTCATAAGTAAAACCCAATGTTCTGGATTCATTCATGACTATTTTGTTTGTACTGCGCTGTATCAGTCCACTGCCCACCCGTTCAGGTCACCCAACTGTAGTAGTGCTGTTTTGTCAGTAGCCATGTACTGATGGAAGGACAAACAAAGAGAATATTCACTTTCGTGTGAACACAGTCCAGCCATTACATGATAAATCATTCAGGTCAGACTAGTCATCCATGCTTTTCATAACTTGATGTGCTGAAAACATAATGAGAAGTTCAATTAAACATGATTCCCTTCCTCAGATTCACCGTCGTGAGTTTAAGGCGTTCAACACAGTTAAACATTGCAGAGTTTTGTGGCATCTTTGTCTTATGTACGACATCTAATGCGGTGTACGAGAAGCAATTATCACCTGAATACATCTCAAATTGATCGTGTGAAAATCAAACGTATTTAAAAATCTTCCTGATTTACCCACAATGCCCCACTCTGTACCACGGAGACATAGATACAGAGGAGAAAACAAGTAAACAACACAGAGCAGCATGGCAGAAAGAATAGACCAGACTGACCACGTCTGTTATTTGTCCACGTTGTCGTCATCACATTTGTTTGTGTGTGTGTCTCTGCACAGAAAGACACAAATGGTCAGGGAAAAGAGTATTTGTTTGCAGTGCATTATTCTCGTCATGTCTCAGAGAGCAACTGTGAGCGTCCACGCATCTCCCACTACCACTGTCTTCGTCTTCTTCCTCCTTATCTTTATTTACATTACATTGAAGGACATTTGGCCGTCCTGGCTGCAGGAGTCAGACGTGCCCGCGTGTGAGCGCACAGTGTAAGCGACCGACCATCAGTTGTGGGCTGATGATGATGATGAAGACTCATTTTCCTTCTTCATCAACTCATATAACAGATGTGTTTTCAGAGAACATTATTGTCAGGATCTCAGTGATGGATTCGGACTCAGAAATACGAAGAGACATTTGTTTAATACAATCCTACTGGACAATTTTATAGAATAAGGTTCTGGGACATTCAGACTCTCTGACTATCATCATTGCACCCATTAGAACAGGCATGGGCAATTTTTTTGACTGGCGGGCAACAATTACGCCTAGACTTTGTCTCTGGGGCCGAGTTCAGAGCCGAGGGATAGACCGTTCATTCAGACTAAGACAAAGGACATGTAAAAGTCATCAGTATAAACCTAAAATACTACAATTCTAATACACTTTATGACGTCACCTACTTGGAAAATGCATTATTGCAGGGAAAAAGCAGAAGTATGAAGATAATATTAATATATTATTTAATTTCGACAATGTTGTAGGGCCGCATTAAAAAGCTCAACAGGCTACATCTGGCCCTCGGGCCTTAGTTTGTCCATGCCTGCATTAGAATATCACTGTAAATGTAACTCATTCCTTCATTTCACTGTCATTGCCTGCAAAGTCATGAGCCAAATAAATATTTTTGAATCCTGATACAAAAAGGACACTAGCAGTATCATTTTGACTAGTTTATTTGTAGAATGCACCCTGTGGGAACCTCAGGTAGACCATGAGCGCCACCAGGTGTCCGTGGTATGGAGAATTTCCTTTAAAGGTGTTTTATTTTACTTTTTTTGTTATTTGTGAACGTTCACACAGAGGTATGAACTTGATCAGGACATGTCCCATCTTTTCCTAATCAGCTCAATCATTATCAACTCACTGCCAACACAGCCTTCTAATGTAACTTAGGGTCCAGTGTCCAGGAGCTTGTCCTTCAGCTTGTAACTTAATCTTGGATAAAACCCCTCACCTTCTGTTGGAAGATAACCTTTCTACGTCCTAATCCAGAGACTATCGATCCAAAATGGCGCCTTCGTTATTCCTACTGCATTTTCTTTGGACTACAACTGCAGTTGCTGATACTGCTTTTTTGTAGCTCACAAAAAATGTTCAACTTTGTTAATATCAGCAACTTGGTTTGAAATGTTTGGAGGAAACTAATGTTTTAGGTTCAAATCCTTTCTCCTACCAAAGTTTTTTCATTCGTATTGTTTTCGTTCCCTGTGTATTTATAAGTATTTATCAGTAGAGATGGACGTTTTAAGGTGAGATGGACTATTCATTCATACATTCATTCACCTTCATCTGCTTATGCAGGTCTGCTTCCACTTGGGTCTCTCCACAACTGCCACCCAAATCTCACTGCACCATAATGTGAGTCTTCCTGTGGGCGGAGAAATGACTTCATATTCTAATTGTCAGTTATTCAACATTTATTACTTATTAACTTTTCCACTTGGGTCTGGAGGGTTTTAGGTTCTAGTCCATCAGATGAAGAAGACAGGAGGCAGATAAAGGAGGTGGAGGAGTTAAAGATGCTGAGATTCTCTTTCAGAAGACAAGGATGGACAGGATCGGGAATGAGGTGATTAGAGGGACAACACAGACAGGAAGGTTTGGAGAAAAAGCTAGAGAAGACAGATTGAGATGGTTTGGACATGTTCAGAGGAGGGACAGTGGATACATTAGTAGAAGAATGATCCTGGAGATGGAGCTACCAGGTAGGAGACACAGAGGAGATTGATGGATGCAGTGAGGGAGGACATGGAGGTAGTTGGGGTTAGAGTAGAAGATACGGAGAACAGGAGGAGATGGAAAATGTTGACTCGCTGTGATAACCCCTGAAAAAAGAACAAGCTGAAAGGAGAAGATGTGAAATCCTAGTCTTTTAACACTGTGTTAAATAAAACAACACACTCTATGGTCTTTGATTGATTGGTTGATTGATTGATTGGCTAATTGATTGATTGATGTATTGATTGGATGTACAAACACACAAGATAAATGCTTTAACAAATACTGTTTTTATGCACAGAATTCCAGATGTAATATTTCTGTCATGTAACAATAGCCTTAATATTTCCAACACTTTCATGATTGATCAAAAAATGTCAGAGGGTAAAAGTATATCACTTGATTAAAATAGTTGGGACAGTGTCACAGTGTTGAGACTAACACATTACTTGTAACGCCGTTACGCAACGAAACTACTTTTCTCGGTAACTAATAACGTAACGCATTACTTTTCCCATTCAGTAACGCTGTTATTGTTACTGTGGTGTAAAGGGGCTCGGTACTCGTTCCTATCTGTGGTCCAAATGGACGGTTTCTCTTGGCCGCAGAGAGAGGACAGTGTATGGAGGCGGAGTCTGTCTGCTGCCTGTCAGTCATGAGTGAAAGACGGCCGTGCACACTAACTGAATCCATGCGTTGAAAAGGAGCGATGATTGGTTGACATAGGTTTACGTTTCAGGCTAAGCCAATCAGAAAGAGACCTGGGCGGGGTCTTCTTGTCTTATAGGGAAATAAAGAGACTCACATGCACACAGCACACACCCACAAGCAAGATGAAGGCAAGTGGCTAGTTGATGTTACAATAAAGATGCCTGTCAAGATGTCTAAACATCTATTTTGTTTTTATTGTACCACTACATTCCATTATGATAGTTGCTACAGAACACAACACCAAATTTTTTTAATGTGTTTGTAAATTAAATTAATGTTGAGTAACTAGTTATTAGTTACTTTTATAATTTAGTAACTAGTAATGGAACTAGTTACTTTTTCAGAGCAGTAACTAGTAAAGTAGTAAGTTATTTTTTAAAGTACCGTAACTTGCCCAACACTGGTTACTCACCATTTGCTAGTCAAATATCTTAATGCAAATCAACAGGATTTACAGAACTGAAACACCATGTTAGATACAACAGTCCTCAGCCTATCTTCATTAATTTGTCACAATTAAAAATTGTAAGTTGTAAATTATTTGCTTGAGAAGTGTCAGAATATTGACTTACATAACTAATAGCAGACGTAGGTAAATTTAACTAAACTACAAACATACTCTTGACAAGATAAAACATGCTGATGTAATGTATAGTAATGTACAGTCTATAGTCAAGCTATAGATGTGGTCGATTCAGATTAGATTAGAATGGGCAGAATGATGCAGCAGTGTCTCACAGGTACTTGGGTCCATACAGATGATTCCACAGCAGTCAGTTCTCAGTGGCCTCTTGTCTGCTGTTGGACAGTCCTGAGCGACGGTGCTTTGTCAAAACTGCGAGGCTGACTGACAGCCACAAGGTTCCGCTGACACATTGTCCTGCAGTAATGGGGCGTGAACGTTTGTCTGAGAGTTGTGGAGTACACAGGTTACTCCGTCTGGCCACTGTCCTGTCCCTTGTTGTTATAGCCTGCCGTATGGGCAAGGCACAGCTGGGTTTGATTTGCACACTCGCCGCTTCTGCACTCGTCCACTCAAGGATGATAAAATACAAGGGCAGAATTGGAGCTGGGTGACTGAAGCCCAGAGGCTGTTCACTAGAAGAATTCTTTCTTCTTTTCTTTTTTTTTTTCTCCCTCTCTCACTGTCCCTACTTCACTTGCTCCACACTCCTACAGTGTTTGTGCGTTCTTGCACACTGCAGTGTGATTACAGTGGGGAAAGGAGCAGGTTTATGAGGACGTATGTCAAACTGGCGTGCAGATTTCTTGGTTTAGGACAGAGTCAATTAAAAAGGAAATTTATTATATTTGAGTGAGCTGGGAATCGTTAGCTTGCATTGCCTGCGTGTGTGTGTGTGTGTGTTCCTCAATTTATCACCATGTTGAATATGTGGGACGACACGCCGACACTGAGTCCTCTCAAAACAGCGGCAAGTTTGTTCTCTTTCATTCTGCTTTCTTTGTAACCTCGCAAACGCCGAGTCTCGGCGCTGAGATTATAGGGAGCGAGTTTAATTGACTTCGCTAATCTGATTTTTGGCTCAGGGCAGGCGGGATCTTGGAATGAAATTTGAACAAATTTGAAGTGGGGATTGGAGGCCTGTTTAGCTGCAGATGATTGAGAACAACACAGGCATGTAAAGTCATAACCTGCCACTTCTAATCCAATGTAGGCTAGGTTAAAATGGCCCACTATGGTGATGGTGTCTCCTCCGCTCTAATGAATTAATCTGTAGTTAAGGCATGGGACTGCCTCAGATCTATCTATCTATCTATCTATCTATCTATCTATCTATCTATCTATCTATCTATCTATCTATCTATCTATCTATCTACCAATTTACCTACCTACCTACCTACCCACCCAAGCAACCAACCCACCCATCCATCCATCCATCTATCTATCGATTTATCAATTTATCGATTTACCGATTGATCGATCTATCGACCTATCTACCTATCTATCTATTAATCCATCCATCCATCCACCCAAACCCCCAATACCCACTCACCCACCCACCCATTCATCCACCCATTCTTCCATTCATTCATCCATCCATCCACCCATCCATCCATCCATCTCAAAGTTCCACTGTTTTGCTAGTTTTGCTGGTGTAGTTAAATCATGTTTACCCAATGTTTTTAATCGAAGACTCGAGTTTGTTCGTCTTGCTTGGCTGTCTTCAGAGACATCCTTCTCGTCAGAGTCTGGAGAACTCCCTTTGTGGACATCCCAGAGACAGAAATCACTGCTAATAACCTTGAAGCCCCGATGTTGCGATGCATCAGAAACGGTGATGCCAGTATGACACACAGGCACATTCTCTTTGAACCATTGTCACTTCTTCCCAAATCGTCCCTTCAGATTGTGTCGTGCAAACAAGAAGCCCTACATCAATTTTGTTGCGTTTTTATGATCTCGACTTTATGAGCTCGTCTGAGATGGATTGAAAGCCAATGGTAATGGGTTGTGTTGTCAGATGAGTCAATGTTTCACCTGTTTTTTGTTTTTTTTTTGAAAGAGGGAACATTGTGGATCCTTTATGGCGAAGATGAAAAAGACTGTTATCAAAAAAGGTGCTCAGCCAGCATGGTGTGATGGTTTGATGAAAATGCTTCATAACTGCCACATACACAAACTGTGCTTTGTCTGTTTGTGTATCAAAATGAAATAGCTTTTTTCTTTCAACTATTTCATGTAGTTCCAAAAAAAAAAAAAAAAAAAAAAAAAACCAAACTTTAAAAAAAAAAAAAAAAAACACCAGACTTTGGCTTGTGAAAACTGCACATCTTTACCAGGCTGTGGGAAACGAACCAAAAGAAATTTAACCGTTGGATGAAGAGAGTAAAAAAAAGAACACTTGGGAGCAGTGATGCAAAAGAACGGTTTCTATTACCAGAGTCTAGACTCAGTCAGGTGGTTCTGGTGTTGTAACATGCAGTGGCTGATTTGGTCCATAAAACGTCTTTTGCGACAATATCAGCTCTGATGGGATCATTGCTGCTTGTTTGATGAGGTTTAGGGTTTTTTTGAAGATGCTCCCATGGTATCATTCTCATCTGTGCTGCTCCCAGGGGACGATGATGTCCCTGCTGTCTGTTGGCGTCACGTCTTCCTTTGGGTTAAACCAACTGCTCAGTAATGACAACTTTCATCATGGCTCTTTGTCCCCCCCAAACATTTTATTTATGTTTCCCTTTCCTCAGTTTTCCTTTGCTTTTCATTAACATCTATAAGTGCTGTTGAGAAATGTTGGACGTTTTCTTCTTATGGAGCTTTGGCCTAGAGCAGTAGTTCTTAACCTTGTTGGAGCTACCAAACCCCACCAATTCTATATGTGCATTCACTGAACCCTACTTTAGTAGGGTGAGTCGGTGTGTCTTGACCTCTGCGGTGTCTGCGGTGACCTCATGGGCAGAGGCTGAGAACCCCTGAGACCAACTCACTGAACCCCTAGGGTTTGATCAAACCCAGGTTAAGAACCACTGGTCTAGAGAAGAGTCAATGTCTCTGTCACTGGGGTGGGACTCCGTCACTGTTAGGGCAGTAAGTACTTTCCAGTTAGTTACCCCTGCAGGAAGGTTCATGAGGGGCTGGTGCAGCGCAGTGTGATTTGGGTGGTGGTTTTGAAGACTGCTGCCTCCGTGGCCAGGTAAGGGATGAGCAAGCAAAGATGGGTGGATGACTTGATGGATGTTTTCATAGCGAGGCAGAATTTTTCAGTTCATCTATTCCAATTCCAAACTTTTCCACACAATGATTTCTGGAGCAATTGTGTACTCCAGGACAAATGTCCAGTGGACTTACCACTCAAAGGAAGCCTCACAGTATGGTGCAGTGTGATTTGTGTTGCAGACATGAAGACCCAGCAATAGATAAGAGGATGAATGGATGAAGACGTACATAAAAGCTAAAATGCTTTTTAAAATGCTCCAATAGATGATGTAGCCTTCTCTACATCATCTATTGGAGAAATGCAGGCAATAAAGCAAAAGGCAGAAAAATCTTGATTATAAAAATTGTCAACAGAATTTGGACAAGTTTACAGGCTGTTTGAAAAAGTCAAACAGCGCCATCTAGCAGCCCCTGGGTCACAGTTTGCCCATACCTGATATATTTAGTTCCAGTCTTTTACTCTTTGGTTCCTAAATTGACATTTTAGTCAATTTGTTAAACCTTTATAATACTTCTTCTCTTTTGACCCTTTTTTCTGGAGTTGCCACAGGGAGTCAACAATTTCCAACTCCCCGTGTCCTCTGTATCTTCTACTCTGACTCCAACTACCTCCATGTCCTCCCTCACTGCATCCATCAATCTCCTCTTTGTCTCCTACCTGGTAGCTCCATCTCTAGGATGATTCTTCTACCAATATAACCACTGTCCCTCCTCTGAACCTGTCCAAACACTTTAACCTATATATACATACACCCTATGTCCATCCATCTATTTGGCAACTGCATCAGTCACTTTGTCAGTCATATTACTTACTGTCCTGTGCTTGATGAAGCTGGTGCGACAGAAGTTTTGTGGCGCAGTGGTGCCCTAGTGGTTAAGGAAGCAGACTTGTGTTTGTGTTGTTCCAGGTTCGATTCCACAAGCTTCTAATTTAGCACTGAGACGCTTCTGAGGGTGACACCATCGTCACCCACTGCTCCCTGGGGGCTTGAAGCTGCGCACTGTTGACATCAGTGATGGGTCAAATGCAGATGTTGCATTTGTGTGCTGTGGTGTGAATCACAATGACACTGAGTTTGCTTTCCTTCCTTCCCTCCTTCCTTTTTGACCTTTTCGATATATATATATATATATATATATATATATATAATTATTGGATATACTCTACGTGCTTGTTCTCCCCTTGTGTTAAAATGCATAAACTTCCAATCTTATATGTTTATGGTGGTGATTACCATGTTGTCATTTAACACCATCCACGTGAATGCTCCAAGTGCAGTCCTTCACACTGACCCTTGAAGTGTTTGAGAGGAAAGGAGCGTCAACTAAACGCTCCATCAGATCTAATGTCTTCATAATTGCTTTCTGAAGTGATGTTCAAATTGCCTGACTATTGTGCACAGAATGCCATTGTATGGCTTCTGTAATAAACACTGTGGGTTCCTGAATGTACCCCCATTAAGATGCATGATGTTTTGTGAATATTGGAAAACCCAGTCACACACACACACACACACACACACACACACACACACACACACACACAGAGGCAATCTCATAAACGTAAACACACGTTTGTCAGGATAGAGGTGTTTAAAGCGATTCTCGCTGAATGTTATAAGCCCCGTGGTGATGGTAATAAGTCCCAGGAGAACGTTTCGGCTTCTCCCTCTCACTAAATGCCATTTAACTGTAGCTGCTGTCACTCATCACGTGGCCTCACATCTAACCCTTGAAATACACCTCGGTATAATGTGGTTCAACCAGGGCAGACACAGTGTTTTATTCTGACCCACGGATACTTAAAGCTATGATCTCAAAGACATTTGTCATGATAGGCCCAAAACTTAATACTGCTCCATCCATCCGTCCCATCCGCCTTCGTCCACTTGAAGGGGCTCATTACCTGATCCAGTATGTGTTTGTGCTGTACAAACCTTGGCCTGGGGCCCAATTCTGGCCCAGATATTTGTCATGATAGGCCCAGGACTAGATACTGCTTCATTGCTCCATCCATTTTCATCCGTGTCTCTGGATTTATATCGGAGTCGCATTGGCGGCGGTCTCCATGACTGCAACCCAAATCACACATCATCATACCAGCCCGTCATAAACCTTCCTGCGGGTGGTGAGCCCACTGAAAGGCGATTGGATTGGGATTCTGTCTTGCCCTAGTGGTGAACCCAGGTGTTCCAGGCCAATGACAAAGACACTTACTCTGGGACAGTGTGCTACTATATAAACTGCATCGCCAATAATATATATTTTCCTTTCCTCTTTTGGTCATTTGAGGATGAAAAGAAAAGATTTTTAACTATTTTTTGTTCTTCTGTGTGAAACTTTTCATTTTTTAGGTTTTTTTTTTTCTAGAAAACAGCATTTTTTTATGCACTTTTTGCTTAGGAGAACCAGACCTGACTTTATGTGAAAGCAGCCGAAAATGTGATTCATGGGTTAACACAGAGACACTGTATCTTTGTGGTGACACCTACAGGCAACATCCAAACATGGAATTTTTTCACTGAAAATAAAAAGAGTTATATTTGCCCCCGTCGATTGAGACATTTGCAGCAAAATAAGTACAACAGCTTCAGGAATTAACAAACGGCCCTATTTATTTCTAGAAAAAATAGTAAAAAGAAAAGACTATGAGAAAGAATGCATGATTATGCTGTTAGAAAATGTAATGAGTTCTGCACTGGGTGTCTCCACTACACATTCTACTCCTTTACGTCTCCCCAGAGTCCAATTCCCCAAATCATTCTTTTAATTTCAGGCCACTGCTTTACAGCCCAGCTTCTAAATACTTTGTTTAAGGTCACAACCTCACACGGACCCCGACAGACTGGTCAGCTGCAGTGTAAACATCGGAGAGAGAACATCCCACTTGGCTGCTCAACAAGACAATGATATACTCTGACTGTATGTGCGTGGATCACTGCTGCAGACCTGGCCGTGCGCTGAGCTGCAGGGACTGTTGTGATAAGGAGAGCCGAACAAAGTCAACGTGGTGGAGTATAAATATGACGGTGCCGTGGGACGCACACCTGCCCACAACGCAGAGCACAGACGGGGTGGTTGATCACACAGGGAGGGAGCGAGTTTTATCAGGCCAGAATGACCGAAAATTTATAGATTTTTTTTTTTGGGGGGGGTGCTCTGACAACCTTAGTTTATTTCTGCAAACTCCATGAGGATGATGAAAAGGCGAATTCTCCCTGAGGGAATCAACTGTTTCTTGGAGAGATGTGACTCTATGTGAAATGGTAAAATGTTTATAGATGTAGTGTGTCTGAAGCTAGAAATAGAATCTATGGTCTGAAATAATGTGAGAAAATCCATGCAATGTGTGTTGATGTCAAGAGTTAAAAAAAAAAAAAAAAACTTGTAAAATTTGTTTTCTTCATTCTATTATTTTTCTTTTTTTTTTTTACTTGAAATGGGGACCGTGTAAAAAATATGCATTCATCCATCCATCCATTATCACTAGCTTATCCAATACTGGTCTAGCAGTCTTCCTGAGCCGAGCCAAACACCCTAATAAGAGCTTACTCAGGAGACGACCTTGAATTTTCACATTTTTTTTTAATTTTCTGAATTTTTTTTTATGACATGTATCTTAGTTCAAATGACCGATTTATCTTTCAGCTCTGGACTCGGTCCCTGTGTCCAATTTTAGGACCAGTTTTGGCCCGCAAGTCAAAAAGTTTGCCCATGCCTGGTCTGGAGCAGTGGTTCTCAACTGGTCTCACTCTGGGACCCACATTTTCCTGTGGTCATTAAGTCACGACCCACTCTCATAGAATTCAAATCAAGCAAATTAATTTTCAAAAAAAGAAAAGGTTTGAAAAAAACTTCGAGATTTCTGTCCTTTATGAAAAATTCAAATTTCAAATATGCCAGGTCTATTTTTTTTCTAATTTTTAGCAGCAACCGTAAGTGACAGTTACAACAGTTACCAAACAAAGGGGCTTATTAAAAAAAAAGAGAGATTTTCTAAAATGAAACTCATGTGCAACAATAGATTCACATTATTTAGCTGATTTTTAATCAGCTGTTCGCGACCCATTCAGAACGGGTCCGCGACCCACTTTTTGGTTGGGACCCACCAGTTGACAACCACTGGTCTAGAAGATTAAACTACCAGAGTTTCCTCTAACATCAACCAGAAACTGATGAAGTTCCTCAGTCGAGGAATGAAACATCTTTCAAATCCAACAAAAAACACCCACAGGAAGACTCACAGTATGGTGAGGTGAGATTTGGGTGACAGTCGTGGAGACTGCTGAATGAATGATCGGCTTAGCATGTGTTTTAAATTATCAGCGCCCCCCGCAGGTCTGTGTTTAGACATTTGCTAGTTTAAATTTTCCACATTGGGCTTTCATGGTCACACTAATAATGTTTGAATCATTCATTGTTTAGGATATTGTTGTTCCATTGTCACACTGATGTTGCCAACAGGGGGCGTAGAGGGTCTGCTTTAATGGGAGTGGATCAGTGGATCACATAAAATCGAAAGAATTGCAGTAAAGTCACAGTTATTTAAGCGAAAAATAATACAAATTAAAGGTTGCAATACAAAATAAAACCTCTCAGGCAAAATTGATGCTGACGTGCCGTGGCCCATTAGTTTGAATCCACTGCTCCAGGTGTTTCTTTGTTGAATTATTCTTTTTATCTGGCTTTTTTTTTTTTTTTTTTTTTTTTTTTTTGAGAAGGAAGGAATGGGGATTTGTTTAATGCTGGGAAGCGAGTGTGTCAATGTAATAATTAAAATGCAACATGTGAATGAAGCCACCTGACTGAGGCGCTGCTCTCCTCTCTTCTCTGCCCTCTTTGACTTTCAAACCAAGGGCCGTTTTCTTGAAATTCATTTAGATTTCCCTTGCCAATCTCCTTCGGCTGATTATTCCGCCCGTACACGCGGAGAACATTTCATTTTTATGCAGGCCATCAGAAATGCCATAAATATGCAGATCAAGTTCTTTTTTTTTTCTGGTCATGCGACTGTTTAATGACGATCCTTGTCTTAACTCTTTGTCTCCTCTCTCTTCTTTTCTGCTCCAGGATCTGAAGAAGGTGCTTTCTTTCCCCCCATATCCTGGGGAGTTCCTGCACCCAGTCGTGTATGCCTGCACGGCGGTCATGTTGCTCTGCCTCTTCGCTTCCATCATCACGTACATTGTGCACCACAGGTAGGACGATGAGAGCATCTGCACCGCACAGAGTGGATTTGATTTAAACCTCAGACTTTAGTTCTTTAACTCTCAGTGAAATGCTAATTCAGCTTGCTATCAGTTGTCTGTTTTTTTTTTTTTTTCTTTCTTTTACCTCCTGCTATTTGCTACAAGCTGCTGTGTAGCTGTTTGGCCGAAAGCAGCCGAGGCTGACACACACACACAAACAGACAGGTTTTGTGTACATGTGTTCAGACAGCAGAAGTGCGTGCTTTAATGGATTTCCATGGGGGCTTATGGCACATTTGTTCTTTTTATTCCTATGGGGAGGAGGACCATAAATGCACTCTTGTGCTCTCTGGTATTTATCTCCTCCACTTACTGTGGGTTCATCTGCTTCAGAAGCTGTTATAAAAGTGCAACACAACAATTTATTATCTGTTGTTCTGCCCTCACACTATTTTTTTTTATTTTTCATTTTAATTCTGAAGCATTAGGATGACATTACTGTTAAAGGTCTTCATCCTGTTTAATGGAAAATACAATGTCAGATCTTCACTGAAATGTTAAGTATAGACTCAGAATTTAATCTTTCTTTTTTCGCCACAAGCTGTGTATAGGTAGGGCAAACATTAATAGTTTATTTTTTTAATACTAAGTCTTAGATGGGGGGCAGTGTTGATTAAGTTTCATCCTGTTGCCAGCAAATCTATCTATCTATCTATCTATCTATCTATCTATCTATCTATCTATCTATCTATCTATCTATCTGTCTATCTATCTATCTATCTGTCTGTCTGTCTGTCTGCCTGTCTATCTGTCTAGCTATCTATCTGTCTATCTGTCTATCTGTCTGTCTGCTTGCCTATCTGTCTGTCTATCCACTGAAATATTGTTTAGTGTGCAGGTTCTGGTCAAACAAGTGCTGGGTCAGTTATTTTTATATGCTTTATTTTTATTTGAACCTGATTTCTATTTAAGAAAATGAAAGAATACTATTGGAATATTTATTAGATTTGGATATAATATTTTATACATTATTTTTTTCTGATTACTAGACATTTCAGGCGACCCCATTTGGATTCCTGGTGATTCACAGCTTCTAGTTAAATGTGTTTTACACCATATATTATATAATAATTCATAGGGTTATTGTTAAGTAATAAAATCTGTTTCTGTTTGTTATTATTTTTTGGTAGGTAGCTGTTCGTCTTGAACTTTGATCAAAGATCACCTACATTAAAGATAAAAACTCAGAGATTGTCGTCTTGAATCAGACATTTGGTTTCGGTATATTGTGAAGCAATACTTCAGCAGAACATTAGCCTTAAAAAAAAAACGAAGAACACACAACCTTAAAAGAACTGACTCAGCACTCTGCTCACTCATGCTTCTCGCTCACTTCTGCTCCACTCAGCTAAAATATATATAAGCCTTTGAGTAAGTCTCCTTCTCATCTCAGTCAGAGTATGGCTTCACTCCTGGTGCTTCGTGGTCCCACATGCAAAGTTTGGGTTTCCTCAAATAGAAAAGGAAGTTCTGCAAATTAGGATCTCGTTGGCAGATAGTAAATGATAGAACTGAGCGATGAAAAATACATGTTGAGGCTGGTGGCGCTGTTACCATTTAAAGTCAAGTCAATTTTATGACTAAACTAAAACACTCAATTCTAATGCTTGATAAATAGATTAACATCTATAAAGACTTTCTGATCTATCACTCCACTGCAGTTTCAGAGAAGTCCTGCTTCCCAATTGTGAAGAAGGTCCATTTCGTGTCACATCTATAAATGTAATACCATTGCCATACATCAGAGGTCACTAGACTTGGGTTTATTTTAATTTCAACTCAATATGCACACCTAGAATTACCCTTTCGGACTTCTAGCAAATTGTACAGAGAATCTAATTTCACCTTGGATGTTGCCATAATCCCTTTTCCTTTTATATTTTATATAACGTTTTATATTTAATAAATTCTGTTTTTGCCGTAGTAAATGTGACTTTATGTATATGCAGCCCTATTTAGCTTGTTTAATAAAGTCACTGCATTAAAATATTGCTTAATTCTTAATCATTGTCATCTCGCAAACAATAATAACTATCTAGGGAAAGAAAAAATTTGTGGTATAGTAGAATATTTACTGTGCAACTTAAACATCAAACACAATTTCACTGACTAACTGTGTCTGTGAAGGTTCTTATTCATCCAGGTCAGGATATACAAAAGACTTGGGTGTAAGCACCTGACATTTCATTCACGCCTTTGTCCAGTGGAGAAAGCTGTGGTCTAGATTAGTGTTCCCCAACCGTTGTGTCCCACGGTTCAGTTAAATGTCTCGGATCCCGGTGTTCTGAAATATATTCCTACCTATAAAATCTTCCTACCAGAATTAACAACAAGGATTTCTCAAGTGCACACAGCCTATAACTTTCTGCTACCAGACCGGCGTCATTTTGACTATATTGTTGTTGTCTTCACTGAGAAAAAGGAAAGCAAAGCAAACTCCTTGTCATTGTGATCCACACCACTGCACACAACCTCTGCACCAAACCCATCACCAAAGTGAACAGTGGGCAGGGGCCAGGGGAGCTGTGGGTGGGGACGGTTCCATGCTCAGTAGAGCTCAGTGGTAACTTAGTGGTAGGGGGATCCGAACCAGGAGCCTTGTGGAACGTAGTCCGCTTCCTTAACCGCTAAGCCACCAACTGACCACAAAAATATGTCCTAATCAAATATAGTTGCATTATTGATGATGGAATCCTAGCCATTCTATTGGTCAGTTCTTTTGTTGATATGGATATGGATCAAGTGGAAGTAATAGTCAGATGGGGTTAGGGTTTAATATTATTTCTCTGCGGCCCTGCATCAATTCACCCATGGACTGGATACGGTGCCCGGCCCAGTGGTTGGGAACCACTGGTCTAGAGTAAAACTACAACATCTGGAACTATTAGAGTTCACTCAATTGAGGAATGAAACATCTTTCGACTCCAATTAGAAGTCTAGTTTCTGATGTCCAGACATTTATACTTATTGAACTTCACTTTACAGTACACTGCACTGTAATGACACGTTGTAAGAAAATTTTGAATATGCATAAACAGAAAAAAACAACAACTATGGTTTATAAACAAACACTTTTAGAAACATCAGATTTGTTTCTAATTTAGCAGAAAGATTTTGGGCAGCTTGGAGAAATAGAAAATTGGGGAATTCTGCTTTTCAGAAATCTCCTCCTCACATCCTCTCCTGCTGTGAAACACAACTCTATCTAATAACACTAGTTGTGCAGTATCACTCCAGATGACTGACAGTATCCAAGCTGTGAAGTACCGGGACTCTTAATAACCGCCGCTGCTGCCGCTGTTCCGGGGACGGTACGGAGCTTGATTAAATTTTCAATTTGGGGTCACCAACACATGCAACACGTTCGTGAAAATATGGCACAGGCTGCTGGTTCTCTGTCAGCAGGCAAGGTACGCTGAGATGAAATGTGATTTAGAAGTCTGTAGCAATGACTATTATAAGAGATGATGAAACTTTTAAAGCCTCGGGGAGGGGAATAGTTGATGTAAAATAAACGCAGAGTGTAGATACTGTACATGCGAGAGCATAAACAGATTCAAGTGAATAAATGATGGCGTTTAGAAAGCAAATCTCTGATGTCACTTTAGTTTTTATATTTATTTACTGAGCAAAAGCAGTGGAGACTCATGACTAAACCATGGTCCCATCAGTTTCTGTAATAGCAAATCTCTAGATTCCAGATTCATTATTTGTGACTTTAATGTAATTTACTGTGTAGCATAAGTTTAGAAGACAAGCATTTATAGTATCAGTACCAGTGTCACCAACGTATGGCGCGTTGGCCCAGAGACAATGTCTCTGTCATCTCCAGGGTTCACCTCCTGAGCAAGATCCTGTTCCTGACTTCCTGTTCGAGGGCTCAAAGTCGGCAGGTTTTGCGAGGGGCTAGCATGGTGCAGTGTGATTTGGGTGGCAGTCGTGGAGTCTGCTGAATTACACTGTAAACCAGGCCTGGGCAATTATTTTGACTCAGGTGGTACCAAAATTTGAGTCACGGACCAGGTCAGGATCAGGAAGATTGAGTATTTCCGTGAACTAAGATAAATGATGAGTCAAGTATTGAATAAAGGCAATGCTTTAAGGCTCTTTGAGACCATCTATTGGGGAAATGCTGACCTTGCAGGGGAAAGGTAGACAGATAATGATGATATAAATTAAAAATAAAATTTGGACAAGTCGGGCGTGCCGGATTAAAACACCAAATGGGCAGTATCCGTCCCCCGGGCCTTAGTTTGCCCAGGTCTGCTGTAAAGGATAAAGGGACACAGTTGGATAGATGGATAGATGTCTTAACCAGTGATACCACTGAAAGCACAAGAAAAATTTGCAATTATTGCATTTTTACCACATATTGTACCAAATAATTTTCTGTACTGATTGCCACTGAATGTGTAGATCTGACAATGAAGAAATTTACAGAAAAACTGTGATTTAAATCATTGGGCAGTAGTGGTCTAGTGGTAAATGTCCAGTTGGTTCCAGGTTCAAGTCCAACAGCTGCCAGGTTACCACTGAGGTCCACTGAGCATGGCACTGTCCCCACTCACTGCTCCCTGGGCTCTTTAAAATGCCCACTGTTCATTTTTGTGATGGGGTAAATACAGAGGTGACATTTTGTTTTGTGCAGTGGTGTGAATCACGATGACATGGAGTTTTTCTTTCCTTCCTTACTTCCTTTAACACCCAGGGGTGTACAGTTAGTTGCGGTCACCAAGGATTGTCACTCGGGAGTAAAGGACATTGTGTAGTCCAGGCGTGTGCACACTAAGGCCTGGGGGGCCCTTTCAGCTTTACAGTCCTGAAAACCAAACTTTTCTACATTATATATTTGTTTTACACTGTTTTTATACTTCCAATTTTCCCCAACAATATATGGCATAGAGAAGGACAAGTGTTTTAGCCTTTAACCATGACTTTTACATGTTAGTTAAATTCTAAGTCCTTTGAACACTCCATTTATCTCCTCCTAACCTGCTCCCTGTATCCGACATTAGGACCAATTGTCCTGCAAGTCAATATTTTAGCCGTTGCCCGATCTGGTACATAAAAAAAGTAGATGAGTTATATTGTAGTTATTGTTGAGTCGATTGACTATTAAACTGAAGTCAGATTTTCAGCTATTTACATGTGCATCAATCTCTAAAGGCATTATCATCAAAGGGACTCAAAACTACTGTAATAAATGTGTTGTTGATGGTTCTGTTCTTTCATTGGTTGAATTTTTGGATCAACCAGGAGAGCGACATTAGAGCCTGAATGAATCCCTTGTTTACGCAAACCTTATCTCCTTAGAACAGAACTGGGCAAACTAAGGCCCGGGGGCCAAATGCGGCCCGTTTGGCGTTTTATTGCGGCCCGCCAAACTTGTCCAAATTGTACTGTTAATTTATATTATAGTTATCCTTATATGTTTTTCCCTGCTTAGCCCGCATTTCCCCAATAGACGGTCTCAAAGAGGCACAAAGCATTCCGTTTTTATTCAATACTTTACTCATCATTTATCTTAGTTCATGGAAATACTCAATCCTTCTGATCCTGACCTGGTCCATGACTCAAATTTTAGTACCATCTGTGGCCTGCGAGTCAAAATAATTGCCCAGGCCTACCTTAGTAGCTTCTGGTTAGTCTTCTGACTGTTGGGCTGTGGATAGGAAGGTTTTAAAAATGGTTATGGAGTAAACAGGCTACTTTTTTGGCTTTTTTAGTGAGCTACGACTGCCTATACAAACAACTGGTTCTGGTTCAGCCCAGATTATTAGTCAGGGCGGTAAAAGAGTTGCCTTAATGTACATATGTTTATCACGTGTAAAGTGGTGCAGTAAAGTGACAAACATTTATAGTATATTATTGTTTCTGCAGCAAAACCTGCAGTAATGGGACCCAGTGGAAACCACTCCATTACACGGGACATAGGTTTTATGATTGTGTGACAATGGTGGTTTTGCACGTGTAGCGAAACTTAGAAATAGCATGATATAGATACCAGCTACACAGCCAGGCTATACTGCAACGCTGCTGCCTGAATAGTCTCCATAAAAATAACCAATAACCAATAATACTGTACAGCTGCCTTTTTTTTTCATTTTCAGCTGGTTTCATATGTGAGTGAAATCACTGGAGGTTGTCTGCCAGTTCTCCAACGTGTCATATTATACTGCCCGCTGCTTTACTGCCCTGTGAAGTTTGCTCAACAGCAGTTGTGCAGGGAGAAAACAGATGCAAAGGGAGGACGGTTTTATTCTCTCTTCCCTCTGGGAGATCAGGACGGGAAGGGGTTGCCAGGTTAATGTACTTGACCCAATGAAATCTCAGTGTGGAGAATATGAAACCCCCCCCCTCCATGGAGGTCCAAAGCTGGCCTGATTTATGGCCTCTTTGCTAGACGCAGTTTCTTGCCTGCGCCGCATCAGAGGCAACCACAACAGCAGCCTTAACTCTCCATTTTTTTTTTTCTTAGACAGGCCAGTGTATCCCAGCCCCAGACATGCCTCATAGCTCACTGCTGCACCACTGCTTCATCTACAGTTGGCTCACGTGCACCCGGGGCTCCTCTCTCCTCCATTTTGGGGAGCGGAGATTTCCAGCACAGTGTAATATAATTTCAGATGGTGACAGTGACTGTACAGATTAACGCGAGGAGCGAAGGCGCAGATCTGTAATTAGAGGAATCTATGGTCTGTTAATGCAACAGAACAATATTATGCGTTGATAGTGCCTGACCTATTTATGCTATAACTGGTTAGGAGATGGTAATATGGGTTAAGTGCTCCGCCCAGGGCTGCGTAATGCTTTCAGCCTGTGCTATAATTCACACAGCATGTAGTTACAGTGCATAGTTTTACACTGTGGAACCTTCAACTGACCAGGTCACATGGAAACACTCCCTTTATATCACTGTGACACCAGTGCATTGAATGAACCATGGCTTCAATGCAATTACGGCTGAATGTGTTAGAGTGAGGAAACAGATGTTCCAAAAGTCAGATCATGTAATACAATAATGGTTTGTTATTCAGATCACTCTTTGGTTGAATGTCATTCATCTTGAAATTTAAGAAGAAATGATAAATTTTATTGAGGAAATTTAATTTTTTCAGGAAGGTAGGCTGAATTAACAGAATGTGCTGCAGCTCCGGGCCTTTCCACCGGGGGAGCTGGCTCAGATTGCTGGTGTCAAGTGACTACATTTTGTGGAAGTAAACTACCTATACTGATTTTATACAACTCTAAACATCCATAATACCAACCTTCCCTCTCTTTTAAACCCGGTGGATAGATATTATGTATTTAAATAGGTATAATTATGTGTTGAATTGATATAATCTTTCTAGATGAGTGTCAATGTTTTATTTATTTATTTTTATTCCATTTATTTCAGTAAAGTTTTGCAACGAAGTAGATGTTGAAAAAGTAAGATAATTTAATATAGTACTGTCTTTTTTTCAGACAACCCGTTTGGTTGAATGTCATTTGTCTTGATATTTAATTTGAAAAAATCTTAATTTTTTTTTTTAAATGAAATTCAATTTTTCACTGGGCCCTCAACCCACACAAAGCTAGGCAAGATTAACAGAAGGAGCTACAGCAAAGAGCATTACCACCAGAGGGGGCTGGCTCAGGTTGCTCGTATAAAGTGACTAAAATTTGTGGACGTAAACGACCTATACTAATTTTACTCAACTCTAAACATATTAACATATTTACTTACCCGCACTTTTAAAGGTGTTAAATTAATTTTATGGTTGTATGTATAAAAAAAAAATATGCTACCACCTTTACAAAGAAGGAAGGAGAATATTATGGGTAGGAAAAAACTTCAGATATGCCTATAAGCTTTTGCTACGGGTAGTAAAATAATACAGGTAGGAAAATACTTCAGAACAGCTCCCACTTTGTGTTGCTGCACAGTCAACATTTGTCTTATGAAGGGACTTGTGTCTGCCGTGATCTGGACACAATATAAAAGTTTTCAACCTGGTAATTAGCCACAATGCCTAAGATACAGAAAGGTTCACACTTTAAAAATGATTATATTAATAATAATTTATTTAACGGGGGATTTCTGTCACCCAAGGACACCTTACAAGGAATGTAACAAAAAAATAAAATGGCATAAATACAACATAAAAACATTAAAAGCAGGTTAATAAGACAAAGTGCGATTTGAAATTAATCAGGTGGAATCAGAGCAGCTAAAAGCTTCACACTCTGGTGCAATGGGATTTGGATGGATATGTTTCCCCTGCAATAAGTAGTTAAAGATGAATGAATGAATGAATGAATGAATGAATGAATGAATGAATAAATGTATTTTCAGAAAATAATAATATGAAAATATAAAATAAAATGAACAGACCAGCCTTTTTCCTCACACCCTATTTCTGATCTAAAACCTTGTGACCTTCTTAGTATCGTAAAGAAACAGGGCCATATCAAGACAAAGATTTTATTCCAGAAGCTTCATATATAACAGTGTAGTTTCCATAGATGTGAAGACGTGTCACCATTCAATGTCTTTTTCCATGTTTAAATGTGAAGCGACACGTCATGAAGAGGAAAGTTAGACAAGCGTGACCACAGTCTGCTGAGCAGCTTATGTTTTCCTCCACATGCCACTGCCCGTGTATTTGTATCTGTGTTTGTGTTCAACATTTCAAGGATTGTTGACTTGGGAGTTCGTTTAAAGACTACATTTAAAAAATGCTTCTAGTCTGTAGCTTTCTACTAAAAGGTAAAACTGCAGATTTAATACTAAATACATATATATATTAAATATATACTATATCTTAATTACAGTAAAACACATTTTATACCATATCCTACCTTTTACATACAGGACCCTTTTTAATACCAAGTAAATGTGTTTAGATGAGCGTCAATGTTCACTTATTTCGATGAAGGTTTGCTTTGCATTATTGGTAAAAACACAAAAAGCTAATCTCCAGGGCTGACACTCAGGTAATCGGGTTTCAATTAAGTGAATACGTTTTGGTTTATTTCACACTGCACTGTCTTAAATCTGTTATTACTTTGCCTATATAGTTGTGCCAGTTGCATTTTCACTTTACTTAAAGATCTTGTTTGTTCAGCAAATGCATTGACAGTGCAGTAAATTTTCCTTATTCCCAGACTTTTTATACTGCTCTGCAGTTGTTGATCCAGAAGGCAATGTTGAGGGAAAATAGGAACATTTATGGAATATTTCTAATGCCCTTTAACAGGTTGTCTAAACCCGGTGTAGTAGGTCAAACACTGCTGTGTTTCTGAGAACTGGATAAAAATAATAAACCTGCATATGTACATGCTAATTCTTTTTTTTTTTTTCTTTTTTCGGTCTTTTATGGCAGTGCAATCCGCATCAGTCGGAAGGGATGGCATATGCTTCTCAATTTCTGTTTCCACACGGCTCTGACCTTCGCTGTGTTTGCCGGCGGCATCAATCGAATCAAATACCCCATCATCTGTCAAGCAGTAAGTGCATTCCCTTTTCATTTGAACCACTCTCAAAGCTTTTCATGAAAATTGATTATGATTTTCTATTGAGGTGTTGGCAACCGGGGCACTGATTGCCGATGTTGATGTTGAACAGTCTTAGGCGGCGTTCGTGCGTCAGCGGCGCGGACGCTATACCAGGGCCGCTGTTGGACAAAAGCAGTGGCACAATGAGACCTGATGGTTCTCTCGTCTCCATCACTAATATTTGTCTACTCTTTGTGTCTGACGTTGTTCATGTGTTTTTGTTCAGGTCTGTTAAAACCAACCATCCATCCTTGGTAAACATGTATAATAACATATGACATAATGATGGATGTTTTAACCTTAAAAAGAAAATTAATTATCCAATTGATCTTTGCAACGCAATTTTTCAACCTTCTTTATTAAAGCTAAAAATATGAGATACACATTCAATAGTTTGCCGTCACAGTCATAATAACTTGATAAGGTAAGTATCTAAAGGCTTGGAAATCACATAAAACATCTTTTTTTATCCTTTTGTTGCCATAGTTCCAATGCCCTTAGGTTGGTAGAAGTAAATGTTGCCCGGACATTTAATACCAAGAAAATTACAGGTTGTTCAGTTCATTCCCTCTTCTGTCTATGTATGGAGATGCTGTTTGCATGTGTCCATTTGGCCAGTCCAATAATTGTGATGCTACATTAGAGCTACATCAAAACACAGGACAGGAAAGTTCGGGAGAAAAGTCTAGAGATGCCAGATTGAGATGGTTTGGACAGGTTCAGGGGAGGGACAGTGGATACATTGGTAGAAGAATGATCCTAGAGATGGAGCTACCAGGTAGGAGACAAGGAGGAGATTGGTGGATGGACGTGGAGATACAGTAGAAGATACAGAAAACAGGGTGAGAGACAAGCCGAGAGGAAGGAAGATGTGATCGACATTAAAACAAATTGGATGAAGACGTTTGCTAGAGTCCTATTCTTATGAGCCAAGATTATGTCTTTAATGGGTGGAGGCAACCTATGAAAACTGAGTGATTGGCTGGCTATCATCACAATGTTAATTAGGTCTGTTTATATGTGTAACCATACATTCTTCTGTTGAGCTAAAAACGATACATAATAGATATGATGTCCTCATTAGCCAAATTGGTGGCAACAGCGAATGTTGGCCAAAAGACAGAAATCCAGACGAATAAACACAGTACTCTCCACACTGCAGTATCTGCAGTAATTTGCTTTGTACTTTCGTTGGGTCCAATTTAAGTTGCGAATCCTGAGCTCATTTACTGCCCGTCAGAGTGTTCTGTGGACTAGTTATTAATGCATGGAAAACAGTGAGGCACTCGAATAATGGAAGATCCCTTTGTGTGGCAGCAGGGAGCCAAGTGAATATGGTGCTTTGATTAAACAAAGACACATTCCAACATGATATTTTACACCAACTCTGACAGACATTGTCCTCAAACAATGTGTGTTACTGAAGGCTTCCTCATTTCAGTCAGTAATAAGAAAAGCTGAGTTACTCTCTCCTTGTTTTTTTTTGTTATAAACACTGAGATCAGTGGAAACATTGTCTGCAACCTCAGTGAATAATAGTCTTTTTCTCTCCGTACCAAGTATTGGAATCTCACTCGTCTTTCTTCTAGTTTCTTACACGTGAACACTTTATTAGATTCTACATTATATAAAATATGGAATTGTATCGCATTACATCAATGTTCAACGTAAAAAAAAAATATTGTAAGAGATAATGAGTTTATATAGGTCAGTCTAATCAGTTATATCAGTGACCGTCAACCGAAATAAACACAATGAACAATTCATAGCAGCCCATGGATGGATGGATGGATGGATGGATGGATGAATGCGTAGGTAGGTAGATAGATAGATAGATAGATAGATAGATAGATAGATAGATAGATAGATAGATAGATAGATAGATAGATAGATAG
>JAFBJS010006766.1:30287-77682 GCA_016785265.1 Paraplagusia blochii
TTAGGAAATCATTTAATGGCCAGAGGGCAGTTCATTATGATAGATAGATAGATAGATAGATAGATAGATTAGCTAAATGTTAGTAGATTAGTAGGTAATAATTAGCACTCTGTGTGGTGATGTTGAGTCATTACAATCTCAATTATTATTGTTATTATATTTCACTTTGTCAAAATTACTAGTGATTATATATTTGTATTATATGATCTTATTTTGTATATAATCATACCTTCATACATATGTATTGCATATACAAAAGCATATACACTCAGATATGCCTACTGTGTGTACTAATACATATACATTTGTGCATATGTTTGCACATTAAACATTTAAGACCAACATTAGATATTTTAATTTATTTGCTCCTTGATCTCTAACAAATGTCGCTGTTAAGCCCAGATTCATGGTAAAGGTTTAGATTTACTCATATTTGAGTCTGTTTCCGTCCTTATTTCATAATTTCCTATAAAGCTAATAGCGCATCATATGATGAAGACCAATCCTCAGATTCTTAAGTATTTGTTAAGTATCATATTAAATAACCATCAAACAGGAAGGAGATGTGTCGGAGATGACTGGTGCTTTTACATTTAATGTGCTAAGAGCGACTGATTTGCGTATTGTGAGACTAATGGCACTTCCTTTGTGACGGTTGTATCCACCTTAGACCTCATTCTTTTTGCTGTATATTGCATTGGCAGAATGATGTGTGAAATGAATGGCACTGTTGCTTAAGGTTAAGTGTAATAATAAAAATATGAGTAAAAAGTGGAATAAAAACACCTTTACGGTTGACGCGCTTCACAGCCAATTAATATCTCCGCTCCAGGCAAGTAAACACGCGCTGTGATAGAACCCGAGGTGCAGCGCGTATTTTATATAAAAGTGATACAGGTCCTAGTGGGACAACAACTCCCACCCTCCTCTTCCTCATTCATGATCTAATTTCCATATTACAAACACACTTTCCCTTTGTCTGTCCATGCCTTAATGAAGCTCTGCAGAGGCTGCAGTGCTGATTGAATTACTACCTGCCTCTGCTCTATAACCAGCTCAAGGACATGTCCAATTAGCATCTGGACTCTGGTAGACCAGCCTGGTCCCCAGACCCATCAGTCTGCACAGAGACCATTCTATTAGGCACCTCCAGTACCTCAGGAACAAAATGACTGATAAGAGAAGAGGTGGATTTTAATTTTATCCCCCATGTCTTATTAATATTTTTCTCTTACTCCTCACTGTCCTTCTGCCATTAATTGTTGAAGCTAGTGTTACCAATTTAAAAAAAAATGAAATGTTTGCAGTGCATTCTAGAAAATAAAACCCCAACGATGTCTGTCAAAATATCATTTATTGTCTGATTTGTTATTCTCTGTGCGCGCCTGGTGTCCTCTAACAAAACTGAAAAAGAAGTTGCACAGAAAATAACAACCTTATTTCACAGTTTGCTCTTGTCCTCAACAACCTTGATGATTCTATAGCACTTTTTTCCACTGATCCTTTTGTTTTTCCAAGTCTTGTGAAGAAAAATACAAGGCAGTCACATTTTGAAGTAAAACCTCTGTCATGATACCCTTGGAGTGACATCGCTTGTGCACGTAAACATATATTCAGAGTAAAATGAATAAATCAAACATATCCATGTTCCCAAAAGTCTAAATCTTGTTTTTTTTTTTCTGTGACCTTGGCTTCCTCAGGTTGGGGTCGTGCTGCACTACTCGTCCTTGTCCACCATGCTGTGGCTGGGGGTGACGGCCAGGAACATTTACAAACAGGTCACCAAAAAGCCTCCGCAGAACCAAGATGGTGACCCACCTCCAGCCCCCAGGCAGCCCCTGTTGAGGTAAGCTCCAACATCTGTCAACACTGAGCTGAACCATCTTCTCTCCTGTTGTTATGGGACTGTCATCATCGGCTTAGGATCTTAGCATTTTCAAAAATATGTGCATAATTCTTTGTTGGATCATCTTTATGATCTGGTTGTTTATTTTTGACATGGAAGTAGTGGAGTTTGGCTAACATATGGATCATTATTTCTGTAAATGTCTCAGACTAAGTAAAGTTGAGAAAAATCGTGGTTTGACAAAAAGTCAGTTTTCTACTGATTCTGTGTTAAAAAAAATGCAGATAAGAAGGAGTCTGTGAACCACCGTTTGAGAACTATAGGACTTACTATACATTTACAAGTGAAGCACACAATGTTATACTGTAAACCAGTAGAGTACATCAATCCTTAAAAATACATGTACTCTGACGGTCAGAGGTTTAGATCATTGCTTTAACTTATTTCCGGCGTCTTCAGTACAACACTGGTCTCCATGAAGGAGAAAACTACATTGGAGGAAGTTGGAACAAAGGAAAGTCTCTCCACTGCAATAATACTCAACCCTCACCCTGAGCAGTGTTGACCACTGAGTGGACCACTGAGTCCAACCAAAGTGACCATTGTCGGCAATATGGACTTGCAATGAAGCCCCTCCATAAATCTTGTTTTGGAGGGGTAAATCATGTTGGCATTGCTAACATTAAACTTTCATATCAAGGTGGGGGCCATAAAAATGTCCATGCCCCCCAAGCCACAGGTTTGACACCAGTACTGAAATATTACAGCCTATCCAAAATCACCAATTATTAGCAGTGTTTTATCTCAAAGTGACCAAATGAGTTAGAGTTAGTTTTTCTTACTTTAAACAACAGTCTTATGAGAAATATTTAATTCCCCCAAATTATTATTTAAAAAAGTGATGTTGATTTTTTATTTACATGACTTCTTCATCTTCTTTTGGCTTGTCTCCTTTTTGAGAGTTGCCATAGCAAATCAGTGTTTCGCCATCTCACCCTGTCCTCTGTATCTTCTACCCCAACTCCAACTACCTCTATCTCCTCCATCACTGCATCCATCAATCTCCTCTTTGTCTCCTACCTGGTAGCTCCATCTCTAGGATCTACCTATTTTACCAATGTATCCACTGTCCCTCCTCTGAACATGTCCAAACCATCTCAAGCTGTCTTCTCTAGCTTTTTCACCAAACCTTCCTGTCTGTGTTGTCCCTCTAATCACCTCATTCCTGATCCTGTCCATCCCTGTCTCTCCTAAAGAGAATCTCATTTACTCTTTACATGACATCAGTATATATAACAATACTAACATTAGTTCAATATTGTAGCAATAGGCTTATAACCCAGTGACTTAGGAATTTTTTGTGGTGTTTGCCCAGGAGCCGAGGTGGATACATTGCTCTAGGGCAAATTTAAACTTTTTTTGGCTTTTTTTTTTTTTTTTTTTTTTCTAAATTAAATTTTTCTTTTTGCAAAATTAAATCTTCCGGTCTTTGGAAGGTAGCAAGATGATAAACGGGGTACAGAAAAAAGTAGTACAAAACTCTGAGTTGCGAAAAATATTCCAGTTTAAGGGTAATTCTTTGGTGCCATTGGAAAAGACTGTAGAGGTTTATTTTGTTGGTCAATAAAACATTGCTTAAACTTGTCCTGTCAACACTCAGCTGAAAGCCAGTGGTGACCACACCAATGCTGTGAATCACCCTCCCTGAGGAGATGTAGCTGGCCTTCTGCCGTTTTCTATTCAATCCTTCTCAAAGTAAAATTTTTTGTTGTCATCCTGAACTCTTCAGGTCACTTCTGCACAAAACCTTTTTTTTTTTTGTATCACTTATCACTAAGCAATGTACGAAGCATGAACATCGGGAGGAGAATGAAGGAAGGATGAAAGAAGGGCAAATGGGGAGACATCATGGCATCCTTCCAAATTAATATTCCTAAAATAAATTACGTGATCTCACGGGAACTCTGCCCTGAGCTACGTTACAAGTCAGAGAATTTGAGTTAATTATATTTTCATTTGCGCAGCAAAACACAGACTCCTGACGCTTTCAGGAAAAGTTTAAAGGTGATCCAAAGACCCCTAAGACAAATTCCAACTCGTATGTTTTCATGCGTGCAAATATATTTTGAAATTCATATATACATGTACTATTCCCGTGAATTATATCGACTCACAAAGCTCGATATGAAGACAAAGGATCTCTAAGCTGTCTAAAGATATTCTGGACA
Organism: Paraplagusia blochii; assembly: GCA_016785265.1. NCBI lineage: Eukaryota > Metazoa > Chordata > Actinopteri > Pleuronectiformes > Cynoglossidae > Paraplagusia > Paraplagusia blochii. The sequence continues at coordinate 34,362 of JAFBJS010006766.1, forward strand.
TTTAAATTGGAATAAAAGACATTGGACTATAAGAAATATAAATCGACTCGACTACTGCGTCTCCCTGCCAGCAGACCCTGCTGGTAGTCTCCTATCAAGAGTTCTTTTAAGTAACTCGATTGTTAATCTTCATCTTGTAAGTTACTTTGGATGGCGAATGCATCAATAAACATCCCTCCTGGATGTTTTAGAATTGCCACAGTAAACTCCAGTGTGGATCGTAATATTTATCATCAGCGAAAGGGTGAGGAATAAGTAAAATATATGAAATCACTACATTTATTACAGGATTTTTGACTTTGTCATTAGACATTTTGGTTAAGCGGTGCAACCTCAGATCTAGATGAGTATTATTTCCACCTCCGAGCCTCTCTTTCCTTGAAAGGTGAATCCCTTGGCACCTGTGTATCTGTGGTAGCAGTTAATATGTAGCAGCCGTGATGTTTCCCAGTCATGCCTTGCTAGTGAAGGAGAACATTTGTCTGATATAAATCTGAAAAAATCCCGTGGCGCTGAATTCAAGTTGATCCACAGTGATTGACTGTAATGCTCCTTGTCAGACAGGCTCATGCCGTGAGACTTAACAGCTGTAAACGAATCAATTACTCTTTTCAAACACGCACACACACACACACACAAACACACACACACACTCTGACGCATGAGCACTGGCGTCCTTGTCCAAAAACCAACTTATCATTCATTCTCATCTACCTTTACTTCTGTGCTGTCTCTTTGACCATATCTGATGGCTCGTCCAGCAGACGTCACCCTGAACTTTGTCAGAGCAGCTTCACTGCAATAGGCTGCACACATTAGATGCCTTTGCTGATGTGATATCCTGTTTAGAAAGTTTGAAGACGACATTTGGGGCCCAGGGACAGATTAATTCATTTTACAATATTCTTTATTTTTATTTCAGTTCACAATCGGCCTTCAGAAATGAAAACTGAGTTTTCACTGTATTCAATATATGTAAGAATTTTTAGCAGCGCACGAGAATTATTAGTATTTATTTTCATCAATATGTAAATCTTTAAATATATAGTTCCTTTTAGTGTTAATCTGTATTTAATTATTTCCTTGTCAAGCAATATACAAAAATAATTCTGTCATATCTAGTATTCCTGATGTAAGTCATTCCTTCATTCATCTTCATCTGCTTGTCCGTTTCGGGGCCACAGGGGCAGCTTGCACCTTATGAGCATTCCTGCAGGTGGTTAGCCCAATGGAAGTTATGTGGGTTGGGATAGTGCACGTCAGTGGCAAGCTGGCAGGAGGTGCATTCAAACCTGAAGCCTCTCTGACCCAAGTCCGCTCCCTTAACCACTAAAGCACCACTGCTTCCTATCCTGATGTAACTGAATAATCATATTAATACATTGTTATGATATGTCAAACCCTAGAACCTGCACCTCATATTGTCAGAATCTGTCCTGGCAGCACATCATTCCGGCTTCTTTTTCTTCCACCTGACTCCCAGTCACTGAAAAATTCACTCTTAGATCCTCCTCCTTCTCCTCCTCCTCACCAATCCCTGAATGAAAAAAACTCTGAACCTGAGACCCTGGCCTACTGACCACCCCTAACACCAAGCTGAGAATCTTTGTTGACTGGGCTGTAGGTGACTTTGCCCCAACACACTGGAAATCATTACCTGCTGACATAGGCCATGCCCTGTCACTGGACAGCACCAAAAAAAAAAAAAAAAATCCTAATGCGCCATCTGTTCAATACAGCTTAGAACATTGAATAATGTTTTCGCAATTTGTCTCCGCCTGGTCTTTATATAGTTAAACTACCCTGTTGAATATAGTAGTAATGAAAGTGTGGGTATTGATAAATTAATAAGGGTAATAAAAAAAATTATTGTTGCCTTGAAATCTGAGTACATCTTCTGCTGTCTTTCTCTCCATTTATATATTTTCATACATATGTATTTACATATATTATATTTACATACATATAGTTGTATATATACTGTATATATAGTAACAAATATATGTATATATATATATATATACTACACTCATTCAACACAATCTGCTTAACTGTGCCTGGTCACAGGGGCAGCCGACACCACCCGAATCCCACTGCTCCATACTGTGAGCCTTTCTGTGGCTGGTGGGGCCCACTGGAGGTCATGTGGACGGAGCTACGATCAGAGCATTTCTGTGGCAACCTGGCTGCTGGTGGATTAGAACCTGAAGCCTTGCAGACCCAAGCCCACTTCCTTAACCACTAAACCACCACTGCAGCCTGTTGCCAATTATGATTTTATTATCAATTTATTATTACTGCCAGTTTCTTAGATATTTTAATATAAAACTATGTCCATGTATGTGACACTGGCCCAAAGTTTTCATTTAGATTTTCTATATTTGTTGTGTTTCTATAGGTAAGTACAGCAAATGGCCAGAGTAGGGCAGTAGAAGGGCCCCCAGCCTGAAGGTTTTGGAGTCAATCCCACCTAGTCTCCACATCCCAGGTTTGGGTTGAATCCAGCGAGAAAACTCGGTCAAATGTTTTTGTGGACTACCACTGTGGCGACCCCTGGAGAAAGGAACAATTTAAAGTGATTTATTCTTTGCTGAGTAAAAATAAATACTTCCTTACGACTACCCATGTATTTAAGTAAATTCTATGCAATTAATGTTATGTATGTTTTGACGGTGGCCTGGAAAACCTTTAAAGACTAAAGTAAACGTTCATTTTTTAAAGTTCTATTTTTAAAAATACATTGCAGAAACATCTGTGAGGCAGGAGAAGGAGAGTTATAAAGCACAGGGCGATTTAGAGTCCATAGCTCTTCTCATTTATGCTTATCTGGCTGTCAGCTGTGTAAATGGCTTTCTGTTGGAGAAGAGTCCCTGAGGGAACTGTTCCGCTCGGAGACGGTGACAGACAAGTAATGCCTCCACCAGCACCTCCAACTCTTCACTAACGGGTGCGGACAAACATCTTGATTCTAATTGAATTTTCAGAACTGCTGCCGTAGCTGCTGCAGTGTGACGGAGGACAGATTAGGAGAAAGGGGATTTGAAAGGAAGGAAGGCCGAGATTAAGAAGAAGGGGAGAGGCTAACGTGTTGGACAACCTCTAAATTCAGCATGGAGACATAGGAAGTGTCGTGGTGTTTGGTCCAGTGACAACATCGGTGAGGAGAAAAATACTTAGGATTAGCAACAGGAATGCAGACAGATTTTAAATAGCATGTTCACTACGTTATACTTACAGTCAAAAAACATGCACGATTAACAGAAAGGTTAATTGATAACAGCGTGTGAGTGAGAACGCTCTTGGAAAAATGTTCTGCTGAAGAGGAAACAAAGATATTTATGACCCACACAGGCTGCCAAATGGGAGGCATCATTAAGTATGTGGTTCCTCTGCTGCCCAAACCCAAAACCTTTAAAGTCCCAGAGGAAAGAATGTAAAGTGTTGTTATTGTGCAAATAATTCACTAATGTAGACATTTTTAAAATGTACTGTGAAGAAAAGGGAATCTACGTACTTGCTCACCTCACCTTCCTTGCTGACCCCGCAACCCGTCAACGGATAAACTGGTGAAAATGGATGGATGGATGTTTCCCTTGAGGAAATTTCTTTAATTCATTTTTTATTATGAAGTGCTGTACATAGGCCTTTGAGTTTAAGATGCTGAGGTTCTCTTTAGGAGAAACTAGGATTCACAGGATCGGGAAAGAGGAATTCAGGGGGACAACACAGACAGAAAGGTTTACTGAAAAAAAGCTTGAGAAGCCGGATTAAGATGGTTTGGACATGTTCAGAGGAGGGGACCAGATAGGAGACGAAGAGAAAGGCTAAAGAGAAAATTTGTGGATGCAGTGAGAATGGACATGGATGTGGTTGGAGTTAGAGTTGAGGATACAGAGGACAGGGTGAGATGGAAATTGTTGACTCGCTGTGGCAACCCCTGAAAAAGGGACAAGGCGAAAGCAAGAGTCGAAGTAGCTGAACATAGGCCTTTGCTTTGGCCCAGAGGCAATGTCTCTGTTCTTGGTGTGAAACTCCAGGGTTCATCTCCTGGGCAAGTTAGAATCCCGTTTGGAACGGTTGTCTTCCAGTGGGATTGCCACCTGGTACGGTGGTGGTGCATTGCGATCTGGGTGGCAGTCGTGGAGACTGCTGCCTCCACAACCTTGAATAGATCGATGGAAGTGCTGTACATCATCAATACCCAACATTTTGTACCACAGACCAGTTAAATGATGTTGCTTTCATGGCTCTGTGTGAGATTTTAGTAGCATCCTTGCAGCATTGCATTCTCCTTGTGGCGAAGCGGCTTGAATAAGTTCATTGCTTCATTAGAAAGCCTTTCCCCACATACTATGAAGGGCAGCCTTGGTGCGTGGAAACAACCCAGTCATAATGAATCCATATTCCAAGTAGTACTCTGTCTTTTTTACTCTGCATAAGGAAACTTTCCAAAGACGCTTGCATCTTGACACAAATCAATTACTGTGAGTAATGGAATGAAGATGCGGTGGCAAGAATCCGGAGAATTTTAAAAATAAAACAGCCCTGAGCCACAGAAAAAGAATGACCCACAAACCAAACCGGTCTGTGCCGGCTCAGTGATTATGGACTATTGTTTTGATCTAAGAAGGTTCTCTGAGGCATTTCAGTTTTCATTGAATGGGATGATTTTCAAAACAATTTTTAATTGGACTAATGTGACTGACAAGGTTAGCGTTAGCAAAAGACGGTTGATTCTTGCTTGCTGTTTCATTATAGAAGCCAAATTTAACCTTGAGGTTATATTTCCAATTGCAAGGCTCAAGCAGCATGTGAAATAAGATAAGTCCGCCCCAGCTTTTATGTACCCATCGTACACGCTCTGCATATTGGCCCGCATCCAGCAACTTCCTTTACGCGTCCTCAGCATTAAAGCATGAACAGCAGATGGTACACAAGGCTGCAATCGATGCTGACAAACGCCTATAGCTACAGAACACTCATTTGTTTTTGTTAGACAGTTTACACCTTGGTTTGTTGTGAAGACGGCAAACTGTTATTTTGATTGCACCCACAGAGCGTGAGCACAAACACAGAGAAAGGCTCAAGTTCAATTGGTGGTGGTGTGTTTGGGGACGGAAAGTTGAAAGGGGGAGACGTCAGACAGGCTAAAGATGAGGAGAGGAGAGATAATTTCACATAAGAGCTTCACCCGCTGTACGATGTCACTTTATGACACCTTGATTGGTTTGATTTCTTAAATTTTCTGAAAGTGTTGGTGTAATCCACAGGTAAAAACACAGTTTTTGAAATGTTTTTATATATTTTCCTGTCCTTCATACTTTCTTCTCCCTTTGTCCTCTCACAGATTTTATTTAGTCAGTGGAGGGGTGCCACTCATCATCTGTGGTGTGACAGCAGCTGTCAATATAGACAACTATGGAAGTGGGGAGCAAGCACCGTAGTAAGTTTTTTGACTTTTTTCAGTCTTGCATTTAACATTTCATCCTCATCTGTGTGAAATTTTTTCAACTTTTGAGTTTGTAAAGAGAATTCAAACTACCTAGGGAGCAAATGTACTGTATGTAGTACAGCACATAGAGTACAAATGTCACAGCTGTCTCTGTATGTCTGTCTTCATTACTCATACTCCATACATGTAATCTGCTTTTTACTAGAAGTTAGATTGAAATTAATTCTCAATTTACAGATAATTTCCACTTAAGGTCCTCTTAAAATGTCTGAGATGCTGCTGAGTGTTATATGACATGCACAGGTTTTGGAGCATTAGCGCCAGTAGTATTGGTAAGGGAAATTGTAGAAGCTACAGTCATAGTTATATTAATTAGCACTTGACTTGAAGCATGAATTGCTTCTTTTATTTGCACAGCACATCATGCTACATTCACTGTATAAAAAGTGCTATGAAAATAAGTAAAGTTGAAGTTGCAGCTGCAGAAGCATAAGCAGTGGCAGCAGTAGTACTAGTTGTAGCAGTAATACTAGTTGTATTGCGTTGTGGTGGGAGTAGTTGAACATTAGGTGTAGCTGTAGTAGGAAGAAAGGAAAGGAAGGAAAACAAACTCCCTTTTATTGGGACATTGTGATCCACAACACTTCACACAACGAAACAACAACCTCTGCATTTAACCCATCACCAAACAGTGGGCAGCCTTGAGCGCACAGGGAGCAGTGGTTGGGGACGGTTCCTTGCTCAGTGGACCACAATTGTAACCCTCCAGACCCAGGTCTAGACTTACTTAAACACTAGGCTGTCATTGTGCCAGTAGCAAGAGTAGTAATAGTAAATTTAATAGAAGCAATAGTAGTAATAGTATTGTAGTAGTATTGGTAGTAGCAGTAATACTAGTTGTAGGGGTAGTAGTAGTAGTAGTAGTAGTAGCAGGAACAGTGGCAGTATCACAAGAAGTAGTAGTAGTTGTAGCAGTTGCAGTATTAGTCTTAGTAGTAGAAGTAGCAGTAGTTGTGGTCAGAGTAGTAGCAGATATAGTAATAGCGGTAGTTTTAGTCTCTGTAGTAGTAGTAGCAGCAGTAGTAATAGTGGTAGTAATAGAAGTAGTTATAGTAGATAGTAGTATTATTAGTAGTACTAGTAGCAGCAGTACTTGTAGTCACTGTAGTAGCAGTAGTTGCAGTTGAAGTAGTAGCAGTAGCAGTACTCATGGTAGTAGCAATTGTGGTACTATGAAATATAGTGTCAGTATTCCAAGTAGTCAAATTAAAGGTGTTTTCCTGTGTTTTCCAGCTGTTGGATGGCCTGGGAGCCCAGCCTGGGGGCCTTCTTTGGCCCGGTAGCCTTCATTGTCCTGGTGACCTGTGTCTATTTCCTCTGCACCTTCATACAGCTGCGCAGACACCCCGAAAAGAAGTATGAGCTCAAGCAGATGGTGGAGGAGCAGCATAGGTTAGCTGCCGTCGACGTGCCCACCCATTGTCATCAAGCAGCCGAGCCGGGAGTATTGGCAGCTCCACCCAGCGGGAGCCAATGTCCTGCTGGCTGCCCAGGGGTCCCCATCAACCCTGCACTCCTGGCCAATGAGCACTCCTTTAAGGCTCAGTTGCGAACTGCAGCCTTCACACTTTTCCTCTTTTTAGCAACCTGGACCTTTGGTGCATTGGCTGTGTCGCAAGGCCACTTCCTGGATATGATCTTCAGTTGCCTCTACGGTGCCTTCTCTGTTACCCTCGGCCTCTTTATCCTCATCCATCATTGTGCAAAGCGAGATGACGTCTGGCATTGCTGGTGTTCGTGTTGCCCCGGACGACAAGCTAAGGCCTGCGCAGTTGGCCACGGGCCTGCGCAAGCGAGGCCCAAAGTTAACGTCAATGGAGATACCGTCGGCCACGGTCACAGCCACTGCCACCACGACTCACCATGTCCAGGTAAAGCCGTGGTGAGTTGTGGTCACGGCAGTTTTGGTCACTGCAAGCATGTCATACTCCCATCCTCACAAAATCATGTTACGTGTCTGGCACCGGTGACGCCATGCTGCGCAGCCTTGCATAGTCAGCAGCTCATCGAAGAGGAGCCCACGGCTACGCACGTATTACTGCATGCGGATCCTGAAGGCTACAGGCCGGGAATCCAGTTGCACTCCTGCCTAAAGAGCAGCACCAGGACTAAAGGCCGTACCTTTGGCCGACGAACAGGGACAGCCACCTGTGGTGCAGCGGCTGAGCGGGAGTATGCCTATCACATCCCCTCCGGTGGAGAGGGAGGCAGCGTGCACAGCTCACATACTGATAGCCCCCACAGCACGCATGAGCGTCATGCCCACATCTGTCCGCATGTGGCCCACGAGGGCCACCATGAGGGGCATCACTCTTGCCACTGCAGTACTCACGAGGCCCTAGCCTGCCATAACCCCTGTCACAGGCATATCTGCTGCACCAAGGCGGACCTGCTCCCAGCTCTTTGCCCTGCAGAGGCAGGGGAGGCGGGCATCTTTTTGTGCGGATGCGGCAAAGTGGCTGAGGAAGAACCGACAGCGGCTCATCATCATCATCTGGAGATGCACGCTCCGCGCAGACAATCCTACCCTCAGAATCCGCCTAATCAGAATGGGATCCTTAAGGGAGGCTTACACGAAGGACTCCTGTATACCTCGGACAGCACGGGGAATATACGCACTGGACCGTGGAAAAATGAAACTACTGTGTAGGGCAGGCAGGGAAAACGGGGAAAATCGGCTGCATCGTCACCTCTTCTGGCCAAAAACCAACCAATGTCTCGTTTTCTGGAATAAACAAAAAAGAAAAAACAACATTTTGAACGTAACAATGTGGGATATCTTTATTTTCAAGACCGCCTCCTTGAATGTGTGCTGTTTTACTGTACAGAAATCTGCTTCCATGGTGAATGCTTCTGTGAATCCATGTATAAAACAGAGTCCCTCTAGAAGAATTTGTGAGATATGTTCCGCACCGTAGGATCAGATGTAATTATGGGTGTTTTCATCGTTCCACCATACTGCAGATCTCTCTATATACAGGAGAAAGTGAATGGTTGTGTGCGTGTTGATACCTGTCATAGTGCTCAGCGCAACATCTTGCAAGATTGTTAAACCCCTATCATTTGAAACCATTAAATTAGTCTACGATGGCAGTAGGTCTCACTACTTAAAAGAACTCTCGCCGTTTATTTTTTTTTTTAGATGACTAAACCAGCAATTTTAGACTTTACCGATATTTTTCTCAGTCAGTCAAGCAGCTGTGAATATCACTCGAATATTTTTTAAATAATATACAAAGACACTGCTGCTCGCCAGATTCTTGCGGGCGCCAGATGTGTGTTGAAAATCCAAGGTAACGCACTCCAAAAAGAGAAATGTAAAATTCAGCGTCCTCTCACAGGTTGGTATTGATTGTGCTGTCCGTATGATGTCTCCTCTGTTGTGTTTCTTTTCTTCTGGGGAGCGGTTAAATAACCACAGTGTCAACAGCAGCAGTGTGGCCAATGTGAATAGCGAGCAGGGGCGGCTGATTCACCGGATGTTTGATTTACACTGTGTGGCACGCTGACACAGAATCAGACCCTGAAGTGAGTTAATTCCCAAGAAAGTTTGCAATTGTTTTTTTTCTCAAAAATCCCTTTCAGCCTGTGTGGCGTTCTGAGCATATGGTTGTTTGTAACGTCAGAAGTCTTTTTTACAAATGAAAAAAAAAGAGCGTAGTTGTGTTTGTACAGTAAATGACTCGACATGCTGCTTAAATGTCTGAGGTACCAGCCTGCAACTGGTGTCCTGTTATGTCCCCTAAAATAAATACTAGGAAAACTTCATCCTCCCAGGCTGCGACCATAAAGGGACACATTTTAGTTTATTTTTCCCATGTTTGTCGCATAAAACCCCTAAAATTTGCATGTCTCGATCTTAACAGTGTGCTATAATTTTGTAATGTAAATGAATGCCTGCTCATGCACTCATTATTTGACTTTATTACCATTGTCAGACCCTTTGTTTCAAGTTAGATCTTGCAGACATTCTTTTGTCAAGAGTGGTTGAGAAAAGGTAATTTTTTTTCTATATTTATTTCTGCATTGGTTTGCCATCTCCTCCGTTAGCTAATGGTATTATTCAGAGTTAGAACTCCTAACAAAAATCTGTTGTACATTGCATCACAAAGCCAGACAGACGAGGATGTACAACCGGGTGACGTACGGCAGAGCAGCATTTATACAGCTACAGTATATCACAGGAAAATGTTATTTAGATAAACCACCTCAGCATGCAACCTTACGTCCAACTTGTGCACTCTTGTGTGTGTAAATAGAATTGTTTTATGATTAATTCTTTTATATGAGATTTAAGATATTTAATAATAAAATAGGTCTATATATAATGAAAGCTGTATGGGTAAAAAAAAAAAAAAAACTGACCTCTCGGTGTTAATACTCAGTATCTGAGTTCAGAAATGTTTCTGTTTTTAAATGCCTTTTTTGTGTTGCAATTTTAGTTCTACAAATATGCAGAGTTGCCATGTGTTGTGAGACTATACTGGCAGATCAAAGATGCACTACACACATTAGCGTTGGACCTGATCAGGACGGTGTTTTCCGCACACGCAGTAGGATCATTAGAAGGTTTTTGTTCAAAATTCTGATTGATTCTTGGGTGAAAACTCGATAAAATATCAAATCCGCAAATCAATCGTGGTGAAAACATTTGTTTCCAGCAAAGTTGGTACATTCCCTGAATGCCTCCCTCACACTTATATTTGTGACTATATATCTATATACAGTATATAGTCATACTAAAATAGACCACTCTTGTTTTCTTCAATTCCTTGTTCATTTTAATGCCTGGTTTCACTAAACGTGGACATGTAATCCCTCAGAGCACTGTCTTTGGCCATGGCTAATAGTGTAAGAACATTGGTCTGTTCACACCTGCCTTCCAAACAGAGAGAGCAGAGAGTCTTTGGTTCGATTCCCAGAGGAACTAACAATATTGGAGTTTGTCAGTGGCATCCTGTTCAAAGCAGTTTAAACAACTGCTGCTGTGAACACAATAATTTCCCAAAAATGTGGATCATTAGTGTTAAACCTTCTTTGGTTATAATAATTTGGTTATTATAATCAAAGATAATAACCTAATTATTATCATTATATTATATGTGTATCATTATACATCATTTATCACATGGCTTTCAAAGTGTCAGGATCCCATGAGGGTGTCCTGTGTATTTACCAAGGCCGGGCTTTGCAGCATCGGATTTTGATTATTGGTGGAAAAAAAAAAACAATATCAATTTACTCTGATATTAATAATTTTGCTGATATCATCAGTCAATATTATTTGCCCATCCCTACTATATACATATACATATAATATATATATGTATATATACAGTATATATTGACCAGACTAGTTTATCTAAACCAGGTAAAGTAAAATTCAAATGAAGGGTTGCCCACTGTGCCCACTGTTACATATTCATTGAAAAGACTTTTTTTTATCAACAGCGACTTACAGAGGAGGATTAATATTATCAAGCTTGTGGTTCCTCTGGGAATTTAACCCAGAACTACTTGCCTTGAGGCAGACTTATTAACTGTTACCCTACGGAATTGCTGTTGCCCCCGCCCCATCTTACTAAATGACCAAAAAACTCAACTCTATCCTTCCCTCTTAAGGAATGTTTTATAAAATACTAAACTGGGATGTAGTGAATTTGTATAACCCATATCCAACTTTTGTGTTTGTTATTTGCAATTATAGTGAATTTAACTTTCCTATTTCGGCTTATCCCTTTTCCTAGGGGTTGCCACAGCAAGTCAACAATTTCCATTATAGCGAATTTACCAACTTTACTAAAAACAGGTTTTACATTTACAGCTTGCCCATAGCCCAGGTTAGGGGTCCTCAAACATTGATGAACAATTAATCATAAAGTGCGTGTTCCTCTGAGCCCTCTACAGTCCTGTAATTATTCACCCAGGTGTAATAGGCAATGAATTGGACTTTGTGACAGTATCACAATGAACACTTGAAGTCCGTTCCTCCCACAAAAAGTGTGTGTTAAATTAGAAAACCTTGGTCTAGGCTAATTGCTGTGCAATGTGCGTGTTTGCCAGTATGTCTTATATGCAGCCTGAGCTTTTCAGTGTCTGTGAGAGATGTATGTGGTGTCATTGGCCACTGTGAGCCGCCCGTCCCTTTGTCATCAGTTGCAGATAAAACTGCCCCAAAACAGGCTTGCTGACTTGGTTTTGGCTCACCAGGCGGCTGCTGGAATATTCACCTGTGGTACTGTGACAAAACCTAAAAAGCTAGATTTCACATTTTTCTACATTGACACAGATTCCAATAAATGTATTTTTTCACCATGCAATGGATAAGTTCATCCTTGGCTCTTGTTGATTGTTTGTACTTTGGAGTGGAGAGTGTGTTTGACTCACGTGATGCTGAACGAGAGCGGGAAAAAAAAAAAAAAAGAGTTGCGATTTTTCCTTCTCCAGTCTCAATGTACTGTGTTCATTTCTCTTGACAGCATGATGGAGACGTCTACAGCAACCACCACTGGGAAGAATTTAAATGATCACAGGCTTGACTGCCTGCATGTGCACGTGCACGTGCACGCGATCTCCCCGTGCATGTGGGTGTGTGTTTTTACTCAGACGCGGTCTGTCTATACGTACAGTGCGCGCGCGGTCGTCCGCATATCACCCGGGAAATGAGACTGTCTGTCTTCCCTGCACCACGAGCCACACCCAGGTTTGACAGGCCATGAAACACACAAGCGCATTTAATATTCAGCTGCATTGTTTTTCTCTTTTCAAGGCCACCCATCGCTCACCCCTCACCACCTGATCATCAGATTATTCATCTAACTGAAAGCCACGGGAAATGTCAGACATTTCCTTTCCTGCACAGACACAGACTGAGTATAAATATTGCAGGACGGCCGTAGAGGGTGAGTCATAACTTAGCTGACATAGGTATATATGTATATATATGGAATATATGGGTATTTTTCCTAAAATTATATGAATATATTTATGTACATGTGTGTAAAATAAGTGTTTAAAATACGTGTATTTTTGTATGTGTGCATATATATTAAATTATAGATTTATACATTTATATATGTGTATATAATATTCACACACCTTTTAGATAGGCTGTATATTTTAATACAAATATGTACATTAATATACACAGTCATGGAAGACCTGAAGACACCTGAAGAATACGACAAACATGTAAGCATGCAATGCCTATAAAGATGTTTTGTGGGTTTTTTTTTGGTTTTTTTTGTTCTTTTTTTGGGGGGCTGAGGGGGTTTGCTATTATTGATGTAAGAATTGAAGTGATTTTGGTTACTATCAGGAAAACCAGGGAAATTGTCTAGATATCAGCTCGGAAATTGAACTCTTCTGAGCTATTGTAGTTGTTATTATATATATTGGTCCAAATAAATGCACCTTTAGTGGAACCAGACATTAAAATAAACAAGAAATTGAAGAAAACAGCAGGTTGCATACACCATAGCATACATTAAACCTGCTGATGAACAGTACATATGGCAGCCCACTGTCCAAGAGACACACATTATGTATGTCATCTCCATGCCTAAGATGTTCTGATAGGCTGTATTAAAGACATACGTTTTGTTTTATTTGTCTTATTTTGTTGAGTATTTATGCGGTTATTTTGTAAAATGAATAGAAAAATGAGTCTTTGAGTATGAGTATTTGCCCAGCTAGTGACCAAGTGACATTCAGCATAAAATGAATAGTTACTTATACATTCTAATAATCTATAGTCATTAGCCTTTACATTTAAAACAACAATTCTCTGCCTCTGTACTTGTCATTTGCTCTGTTTTTCTAGGTCCCTGTTCTTCTCACTGCACTGACCAACTCCTCCATCTCCAGCCGTGACAGAGAGCTGTGATCACCATGCTAATGTCACCCTTGACTTAAATCACATGCACAGAACGTGTTGGGTTAAAGAATGAGATCAGCACTAAGGAAAAAAAAACATAAGTGTAGCTATAGAGTATACTGAGAATATGATAGAGAAAGCAAGACTGGAGTGGGTAATACACTAATGAATTTCAATGTAGTAGTAGAAGAGTGCTCGTCAGACCAACTCATACATCAATTTACAACCAGAACGAGATTTTCTTGCTTGTCACTGCCAGAGAAGATTGTCTAGCTGTGGCTTCCTGTGTTGGAAGTATCAGAGCCTTTCGCTTGGCTCAGGTTGCCATGCAACATATCCTGGATTATCTCCTTGCTCTTTTCTTCTCTGTCTTTTTTCCTCTCAAGAGTCACAGACGAGCACAGACATCAGAGAAGGCAACCCTTTCTCACGATCAAACAACGGTTGTACAAACAGTTTAATCGGAGACAGGTTTGACTTCATCAACATAGAGAATAAGCTGTTGAAGGTTTGTTAGGTATAAAATTGTTGTCCAACACTGCTTTAGACCAGTGCTTTAAAAATCAAACAGGTTGAGGGACATTCATTTCGCCAAAGGGCCACATTAGCAATCAATGTTCATTACAGAAGAAAAAAAAATGTGAAAATGAAAAAAAAAAGTCAGTTTCCCACTGTAATTTAATACTTCAGACGAGTCTTGTAATACTCACATTCATCCACAGCAATGTCTACCACTGAGTGCATCCAACCAAACCATTTTTTATTATTGATTTGCAGTAAAATCCTTCCATAAATGTTGTGGGCCCCGCCAACATTCAACATTTACATCAAGGTGGGGGCCGCAAAATATCGCTCCACGGCCTGGGCTATTATTTTGACTCACGGGCCACCGGTGGTGCTAAAATCACGGGCCAGGTCAGGATCAGAAAAATTGAGTATTTGAAAAAATGCTGGCTTTGCCCGGAAAAGGTAGAAGGATAATAATAATATAAATTAACAGTATATTTTGAAGAAGTTTGGCGGGCCAGGCCGAATCCAGCACCCAAGCCTTAGTTTGCCCAGATCTGCTCCCTGGGCCACAAATGGACCATGGATCGCAAGTTTGAGACCCCTGCTTCAGATTGAATTTGCAGTCCAAAATTACATGGATTACATTTGGGCAAAACACTGATTGAACAACGAACAACAATTTGACAAGAGCATGACTGGCCAGCCTGAAGTCCAGATGGACCTCCTACTAACATCCAAAAGCACCTGTACTGTCGTAATGTTTTCTGACCTTTTATCCACAGGCCTCCTTCAGTTCTGTCTGACTGCTAAAAAAAAAAAAAATGATGGTATTTAACCTGGAGGTGACTGAGTACCTGAAACAGGGGCCATTTATTAATAAAACATGAAGGTCAGAAAATGAGTGAATGTTGGTGTCAGGGTTGGTGTCACCCTGAGGGGCAGACCAGGCTGTTTCCCTTAAATCTGTCAGTGTTAGGATTAAAAGCAGATCAGATTTTCTAGGGCAGGAACTCAGGATGACATTGTAGGTGAATAGGAGGTTGGGTCTGACTCTCCTTCCTCGGTCTGGAACAGTGGGAAATACCAAACATAGTAGAAGTCATTGTCTCACGTCACATTATGTGCATGAATTTGTAGACTCTATATTCAGGGATCCTTGCTGTATGGTAGGCTGGTTGGGTCTACCAGATGTTTTGCACCAGGCCTTCACACTTGGGATCTGAACACTTCTATTGGTCTTCCATGGTGTGTTCAAACACAGTGTAATTTTCCCTGTGCAGAGGTTGCCTTTCAGTTTGTTACTTGCTCTTAAATTTCTCCATGGCGATCTCTAAAGACTAACTCCAACACCGAGCACGTAAAAGTAATGAATTCTAAAAGAAATCCTCTTCAGAAAAGATCAGCCCCTTCCTGTTGATTCATACTGAAGGCTTAAGCCATGATGTGATCATTTTGGGAGAAATGGTGAGAGAGAGAGAGAACGTGAGTGTTTGGTGTGTCAGTGAGTGACAGCCTCGAATATATTTCTTTTACATATTTTCTCCTCAATGCCTTTTGCCCCTGTTGTGACATTGGATTTCTTCATGCACCGCTCCTTTGTGTGATGGCATGCATGCTGAAGAGTAGTCAGGTGACTGGGAACACTCACGGACTAGATACTATGGGTTAGGGGTTAGTTTATGTTGTCAGTAAATACCGTATTTTCACGACCATAAGTCTCAGTTATGTGCAGCATTATTATATTTAACACACACATAAGGCGCACCTGATTATAAGGCGCAGGTTTTATATACAGTCTACAACCCCCTTTAACGTTTTCATGGTGTCCTCTACTACAGGGATTCTGAACCATTGGGCCCCGGCCCAAAGTTGGGACGCAAGCGCCCCCTAGAGAGTGAACATTTTAAACTGCGATTGTTAAGGGCCCCAGGTCAATCGACACTGAAAAAATTGGGCCTCGGTGCCAAAAAGGTTAAGAATACCTGCTCTACTACGTCCGCCTTACAACAACAACACCTGCACACAAACAGGGCGTAATGAAAATCTAATGTAATGTAATCTTATGTGCGCCTTATAGTCGTGAACATACGGTAGGCCTCCTCAAATGTTGACACCACATCAGGCCGAAAAAAAATCAGCCAGTGATTTCATGAAAAATCGTACAGTTTTGGTCAGAAAGGCCTTTTTTGGTCTTAAATTCAATTTGAATTGGCCATTGTCAGTGTCGTTGTCGTGAAACTCAACTACTTTGAACCAATAGCAAAAGGTTTGGGAAGGTTGCGAAAAAGTCTGACGAGGAATTCAATGCAGAACAAGCTACTTCAGGGTTTTGGTTCATGGGTGATGGCACGGTTTGACCGTGTGTCATGGTGCGTCATGGTGTGATCGTGCTTGACCAATCAAGTAGCTGATTCAACAGTCGGCCAACACTGCCTCCATGGTTTTATTTGCCCAAAAGAAAGAATTCTCCCTGCAGTCCTTCACAGTGGCCAAATTGATTCTGAGCAGTTTTTTTTATACATATGTTTAAATGCGTTGAAACAAAGAATTATGACAAACCAACGGCGCTTACACTAAAATATCAAGAAAAATCTCCAATAAAAACTTTACAGTCGGCAATTCCGACACAGTGGGGTTACTGGAAACACACTGTAATTTATTTAGCCGAAGATTTCAGGCAGTTTTAGTAGATGAAAAAAAAGTGGTTTATGGAGCATCAGAGCCGGAAGACAACAGCCAGGAGACCAGGTCTGAAGTCTGCCAGCATCCTCACGCCCCTCCTCCCGACCTCCCCCCTCTCTCGGTGGAGAGATTACAGGACAGCTGGGGATGGCCTGACAAGCAAAAGACCCAGGAGGAGGGAGGATAATTGAGAGGGTGAAGAGGAGGGAGCGAAGCCCGGAGATTATGCTACAGTAGCTGTTTTTTTTTTTTTTTTATGGACGCGTTAAATCCTTCATAGTTGACAGCAGTTGTGTCCACGTCCACTTCATACGTAGACACAGTAGTCGTTTAATTTTGTTATCTGAGAGCAGTTCGTGTCGAAGGGAAATCAGTAAAAGTCTTTTTAAACAAGGTAATTAAATCAAATAGTTCTGCGTAGGGAAGGTGTCATTAGTTTGAAGGAGAGAAGATGCAAATGTAAGGGGGGAAGCTGTGACACCGTGGATGGAAATGTCATGAAGATAATGCTCAGAGCTGCTATGATGTACTTTAGATAGAAGAGATGTGTGAGGAGCTAGAGAACATCAATGAATGGACAAAGTTTGTTCAAGATAAAGCTGAGAACATCAGATAAAGGAGGACTGGGAAGAATATTTTCTCTAACCGGTCTACATTAAGGTACAATCAAATCAGATTTTAAGCATAAATGTTCTCCATGACTACAACAGAATAATGTGGAATGTATATCCATTAATTCTCTCACACATTAACAGTAATTTCCTTGGAGCTGAGGTTAAAAAATACCATGGCAACACCCAGTACAGTGGAGACAAATATAATCTCCGAACATGCTGACTGACACCACTGTCAAATGGATTGCAAGGGACAGTAAACTGATTATTATTGTTGCAACTCTCAACATGTTCGAAGAGTTGATGCACAATAACAACTCATAACTAACTATTCAAATGGTTATTGCTTATTTATAACAATGCATATTTTACCTTATTAATGATTACATCCTTTCAATTTGGCTTGAATATATTTGCCTTTCCCTTGCAAAAAAATTACTTGTTTTTTTTTATTTTTTAGATGTTGATTTATATTGTTAATCATGATTAATCATCATTAATCGTGACCATGATTAATCATGACTAATCTTATATAATAGCTAGTATGTAAATACACAGATTAAATTGTAATAATGGGATAGAGCAAATCAAAATTCTTTTTTTTTATTCCTAAAAGTTAATCACTTTCAAAATCAGTGCAAACATCACATTTAAACAACATATCGATAGAGATCAAGTAGGATTTTTTCAATTTCATCCAGTCCTACACTTATAATAATTCATTCTGAGATTAAAAGAAGCAGATTTTTGTGACTAGACTTGAAACAATGATCTCTCATGACTGTAGGGTTTTTTTGAAGGTTAACATTTTATGTAAAATAACCTTTTTTTAACCAAATAGTCATATTTTCACACTGTGGGAAGAAACTAGAGCAGCCAGGGAAAGCCTCAAAGGATAACACTGAAATCACTAACCTGACTGCCATGAATCTGAGCCAGGAAGTGAACCAGAGACCAATATGCTGAAATGTATAGACCATCTTGTTACCATCTTGGCTTGATGTGAAATCCTGTAGAGCAAGACACACCACCAGCAGAAATTTTTAAAATATAAACCTCTGTGGCCAATATAAACAATATAAACCCATTCTGATCACAGTATTTTAACAAGAGTCAAATAAACACAGAAAAAAAATATTTCACTAACTTTTTAATAAATAATAATACTAAAAATAATAATACTAATTTTAATGACTCATTATTTTTCCAAAAATTCAAAATTAAATAATTTCCCACAAATGTGCCTGGCATTCTTTGAACGTATTGGAATTAATTACAAATAAACTATTGGATGAAAATTTAATTGGAAGTGGACTTGGGTCCACAAGCCTCACCACCCAGAGGAAGGCTCACAGTATGGTGCAGTGTGATTTGGGAGGCAGTCATGGAGACTCAGTAGCAGAAAAGGGATTAAGATGAATGAACGAATTCATTCATGAGTCAATTCCAACCCATGGTTTAAACAAATCTAACCAGGTTTTCCCCATTTAAATGCCTTTCATACCTGAAAACAGCAATTGTCCCCTGTGTACATGTTGGACACATCTAATCTAACTGTTTATTTCTTGTTCTCGAAGCCGACATGGACCAAGTAGATTTCATTTTCATGTATTATATGATTATATGAGTCAGTCTGGTTGGGCTATGTTTACAACTGTGTTATATAATCCCACGGCTTCACCAGATGGACGACACAATATTCACTGATAACATTGCTTTTATAAAATAAACGTATCCAGTAATTTCAAAGAATCACAATATATTTTAGGGAAATATTTACAAGACCTGTGTTGGAAGTCTTCATCCTTAGGTCAAGCGGGCTGGTCTAATTACTGTCCAGTGTACTACTGCGGTCTCAAACTTCATTACTTACAGAGCCATTACTGTAATTTTACAAGCAAATGAAATTCACAGAAGAACCATTTCTAGCAGTTAGTGTTTGGCAGTAGTGAGACAGTACTACAGAAAAATATGTTTTACTAATACAGCGACACAAACCCACAGTTCCAACTTCTATAGATATAGATTACAACACAGTGGCATCCTGTATTAGGTATGACACACCCTTCTGTCACGTGCACTGACCTGAAGTCAACAATGAGTGTCCGTAGAAAAATATGCACATCATCTTTAGTTGAAAAAAACTGAACGTCATTATTTAGCTGTGGGCAGGCAAGTTAAAAATCAGGTTTGTGTAAACAGAAATGTTGGGCAATAGCAAAAGTCATGGTTTGAGAGCCACAGGTTGCAGCCCCAGGTAAGAAATGTGTGTCAAACCCAAGGCCTGTGGTCCAAATATGGCCCTCTTGGCCTTGTTGTGTGGTCCAAGGGAGTTTGAATAGCATTCCCCTTATATTTAATTTAATTCCATGAATGTTTTTTGGGTTAAATAATTATTCGACTTGATCAACACAACAAAACACAGACAGGAAGGACAATGCAGACGGGAAGGTTTTGATAAAAAGCTAGAGAAGCCGGATTGAATGGTTTGGACATATTCAGTGGAGGGACAGTGGTTATATTGGTAGAAGAATGATCCTAGAGATGGAGCTGCCAGGTAGGAGACAAAGAGGAGATTGACGGATGCAGTGAGGGAGGACATGGAGATAGTTGGAGTTAGAGTTGAGGATACATAGGACAGGGTGGGATGGAAAATGTTGACTCGCTGTGGCAACCCCTGAAAAAGGGACAAGCTGAAAATAGAAGATCAATTATTCCACCTTATCAGATAGAATGATCAATATTTGTAACAAAAAATGTATTAATACATTATAAAGTAGTTAAATTGATGCAATCTTTTAGTTATAACCTGCCAGTCCGGGGGGAGCTGTACCGCTGATGTGGCTGCGGGTGAAAATGAGTTTAACCCTTGTCTGGTCTAATTCCTATATATATACATACATTATGGTACATAAAATACATAGAATGAAACATTAACCCTAACATTAGTAAAGTCTCTTGATCTTTTTTAGAGGAATCAAGAGCCCAGGGAGTAGGAAAGGCTTCAGTTCCGTCAGCACACTGGTTCCTGCAGAGGCGATTTTATCGCAAGCATTTTGGCTGTAAAAGTGCTTTATATTCCTCATATAATGTGACTAGTGAGGGATTTGTTGCAGGGTAAGCATGCCCATAACACTTCTCACTCCACTATTTGTACCCGAGTATTTCATATCAGTCAGTATGCCAGACTGTGGCAACAATTTTCCAGTCTGTCATCAACCAAATATGTTTCGCCATATGAGCAATGAAGGCCTTTCATTCCGCCCTGGTTTCTCATATATTTTTTATTATTCAGATAATCAGTTTTGGGTTTGGAGGCACATTAACAATTGTGCAAATTTGGAACACAAATTTGATCAATTCTGAGAGTGCAGTTTGTGTGTGTTTTTTAATTATTTTTATTTAGATCTTCTCCTAAATTAATCCATGAAAATTGTGCTGTCATCCTCCTATTACATGAAGACAGACAGCGGTTCTTATGCGTGATTAAGCAACGCTAGTCACTGCCAAGAAACACAGTTCAAGTCGTAGCTGCCAGTTTTTTTGAATTCAGATGTCTGCTGCAGTTATACTCTACTGCCATCTAGTGGTTGATACTATTAGGTGTTGAAGGACAAACCTGAATGTCATGCAGGTATTTATAGTTTCCTAGGGCAGTTGTGAAAGTGACTTTGCACAGAGGTTAGGGTTTGTGCAAAGATCTGTGTTTCTTGTCTCAAATGTTACTCAGTCAGCTCCAAGACAGGAATAGAAACAACGTAAATCAAACAAGGGACAATCACGGCTTCAACATCCCACTCTGCAGATCCTGCAAGTATTTGTTGACTGGAGTGAATCTGTCCCATCTGAGTGAAGACCTCGTTCACTGCCACACTGATCCCCCTTAAACTGAGACGATAATCCAGATCTGTCACTGTGTCCCTGCTTAACCTTGTATTCCATCCTCATAGTACAAACAATTAGTGAGTAAAGATGCAAAACTAACTAGGTTTCTAAATTTAAAAAGTTCCATCTCTGTGGCTGTTTTGTCTTTTTTTTTTACCCACAGCCATAGAAAAGTTTATATTGGTGCAATGTTTTGTCTGCAAGGCCTAATGAATATGCATCAAACCCTCTCCTCATATTTCTGGCTGGTACTGTTCCCTCCTCTCCCACAAACACAGATATGCACAGAACTGTAATGAACAGAACAGGCATATAAAAATCTCACATCTAGATTCTTGTTACATATGTGTGTCGCTAAAATAATAAACATTTCTGCAATCATTGAGATTATATTAATGTGTGTTTACCCCAGTGCAAACCGTCATATAATTCTTGATACACTGTAAATTTAATATGACAAAATGGCAACGTTCAATACTCTCAGCAATACTGTATATTTGATGGACCATGACATAGTCTAATTACACATATTTAAAAATATATATATAAATATTTTAATATACAGTATATTATATATATATTCTTATATATATGAATGTAATGTATATTTTTACAATTGACTCCAAAAATATATATTTATTTACATGCATATATAAAATATATACATTTCCTGCTATGAGTTTCATCCCAGGTTTTTGGGATTGATAGGCTTAAGCCATATATTAAACTATATTGATTAAATATAAACTGATATTACACCAAACTATGTATAAATCCATAATTTTCTATTTGTATCTGTCTTAATAAATTCTGCTGACTCATCTGGACTGAGAAGTACCAGTGACACTCTTGGAGCGTCTTAATGGAGCTGCTGACTTTGGGAACTTCCAGCTCCTGAGTCTATATTCATCATTGTAGGGTCAGTGCACACACTTGACATTCTAGCTCCATTAGGGTTCTGCTTTGTCAGGACTGCATACTGTAGGTCAATGAGCCAGAGAGCCATTTATCTACATAAGAGGGAAAAAAAAGAGAACTGAGAACATTGCAGCCTTGGTGTGTTCATAAGCGTGTGAGAGTTACAGAGCAATTGTTCCGGCGTCTGTGTTTGACGACTGTCACTGGTGGTGTCAGATGGTTCAGTGGTCAGGGTACAAATTATCCTGTCTGGAATATTAAAGGTGATATGTCTGCATAATGCTCTTTGGAGAGAGAGAGAAAAAAACACAATTTTCTTGCAAGAATTCCAACCATTTATTTCCACCATTACTGGGTCACAGTCACAGCCTCAAGACTGCCACCAAAATTGCATTGCAACATACCATCCTGCGGGTGGTGAGCCCACTGGAAGCCAACCACAGTTACTCCAACTTGCCCAGAAGGTAAACCCTAGAGTTTCACACCAGTGACAGAGACTATGCGTCTGGGCCAAATAGAAGATGGAAAAGAAAGTGATACTTGAAAATTATTGTGTTAACAGCAGCAGTTGCTTTAACCGCTGTTAACAGGCTGTCCCTGACAAGCACCGATGTTGTGTTTTCTCTGGGAATTAAGCCCAGAACCCAGAGGCAGGCATGCTAAAAACGACACCATAGAACAAACTAAAATGTAGGTCTCTTGTGAGAATTGAGTCATATAACCACATCATTAAAAATGTTAAATTACATTAAAATATATATCAGCAACAGTGGTGGCCTAGTGGTTAAGAAAGCTGACTTAGGTCCATGGGGCTTCAGGTTGGAATCCATCAGCTGCCAGGTTGCCACTGAAGTGCTCTGAGGGTGGAGATGAATAATAAATAAAAATATATAAGTTACACAATGTCAGAAGTGGTGGCCTAGTGGTTAAGCAGGCAGACTTCGGACTGCAAGGCTTTAGGTTTGAATCCGCCAGGTTGCCACTGAGGTGCTCTGATCATAGCGCTGCCCCAATCCAAAGAAATCCCGGTGGGCTCACCGCCCCACAGAAAGGCTGACAGTAGGGGGCAGTGTGATTTGTGTGGCAGTTGTGGAGATTAATGCACCTGCGATACCATTATGGTTAAGAGAGTGAAGATGAATCAATGAATGAAAATATATAAGTTGCAAGATGTCCGCAGTGGTGGCCTAGTGGTTAAGGAAGTGGACTTGGGTCCAACGGCTTTGGGTTCTAATCCACCAGCTGTCAGATTGGCACTGAAGTTTCCTGATCATAGTAGTGTTCAGAACCATAGAACTTCTCGTGGGCTCACCACCTACAGCAGGGGTCTCCAAACTGTTCCACAAAGGGCCGGTGTGGCTGCAGGTTTTTGTTCCAACCAAGCAGCAGCACACCTGAGTTGACAGGTTTAATCAACTGATCACAGTCATCAGACACCTGATTGGTCAATCTATATGCTCTTGATGGTTGGAACAAAAACCAGCAGCCACACAGGCCCTTTGTGGAACAGTTTGGAGACCCCTGACCTACAGGAAGGGTCACAATATTGTGCAATATGATTTGGGTGGAGCCATATGCCCCAGCAACTGACAATCAGAGGGAGATTACTGAGTGAAAAGTAACATTCGAGTTCTTGATTTTGTCAATTGCGTTAGTTGAACATACAGAGGGAGCCTATGTACCAGCAATGCTACATGTACCATATATTGAGAACCACTTCAGCAGATGACACAATAAAGGGGTGAAATAACCTTGCATGTTTTTCTGATGATATTTTTCACTAATGTGTTATTTACGTCTGGTTTGCACTCCTGAGCCACCGTAGCAATGCAATGAATCAGTAACACCATAGAAACGGAGGCGTGAATCTGTAAAGCAGACCGCGGTTTGCACCGTCTCCCCCACGGTGGCCGAAGACTCCGACTGTAGCTGGTGATCACCTCCCTTTTCTGTGGAGGAGTGGTGGTGGTGGTGGTGGTGGTGGAGGTGGTCATGGCAGCCTCCGACACTGGCCACGGGCCATCGTCGACACCACTTCCCCTCCCTCTTTCAGCTCGCTCTTGACGTTCGGTTCGGGCGCAATGCTCTGCGTCTCCGCTTGATTTCCCTGCTCTCTTTTTTGGACCGAATCGTCCCGCGGTGAGTGAGTTGGGCAGCAGCGGAGACTCGTTCTCAGTCGGCTCAGACATGCTTTCTGTCTCCGCTGCTTTACTGCCTTGAACTGAGTCGAAGTTGCTGCAATGGGGACTTCGGGCAGTGATGATGCAGCGCTCACGTTCTTGCTGAAGGCTGCAGACGGGGACGGATATGACGATCTGGATCATCTGCCTCCGTTACTGGAGGATGAGGTGAGACAGTGCCTGGTCGTGACTTGACTTCATTATGTATGGGTGTATTTGGAGAGGTTTGCACAGGCTGTAAAGACAATGCAGGGCTGCTCTGCAATACCTGTGGTTAGAAGTTGATTCTTCTGATTCTGGTAAATAGGATTATTATCTTATTGAAGACATTTGCTTGAACTTTGTGAACATCAGGATGTTTTAAAGCAGTAGTGCTCCAAACTAGATATGATACGAGAGAAGATGGCTTTAATTTACTTGCCTAAGCTGCAGACACTCTATGGAAAACAAAGAAAAAAATCCCTAAATTCCCTGCAGAAACACGTTCAACCAAGAGTTAAAGCCTGAGCTGGTCCTGAACTCTGTCATGCTACAGCTTTTACTCTATGCAAATCCATCCATGCATAGATGTAAACAATCACGAATCACTTGATAGCTCTAAGTCAAACAGCATGATCTTCTTTCGACTCTGTTAAGGTATTGACTGTAAACCTAAGATCAAAAATTCACAACAGTAGCTAAAATACCACAAAGGCTTAGAGAACAAATGCTCCTCCCTGAATGTGAGACGAACTGTGGTCACAACAAACGGAAAGTTGTCCAAAAGTTAGCCAACAGATGACATAACGTGCTGCGGCCTCAACCCTGAAGTATCAATCAAACTGTTCTACTGGTCTCTGTCAAGGACTTCAAGGAAATGCTGGATATTTCTTGAACCACACTGATCAAGTGACTGTAAACTTGCAGCATTTTGAACATGCCCTGAGGTTGTTCTTCTCTGTTCCAGAATGCAGATTTGGAAAGAACACTACATTTTCATCAGAACCTCAGAGCTCAGAGGCAAACTTATGTATGTAGGACAGCATATTTAACTTTTGGGGGGACTTCTAGCTTTACCCTGCACTGTTCTCGAGGGAGGCTGTCTATTTATGGGGCGGCTGTTGCTGCTGCTGCTGCTGCTGTTGCTGTTTGTAGTGGCACTTCTCTGCCCTGTAATTGTGCAAAGACTACTAGAACACGTCTTTGTTCGCAAACTGCATTAACTTTTCTGCATCTACAAAATCGGCATTATGAAAAAGGCATCATGTGGTGATGAATATTTAACCTAGGCCATATATTTTATGTCAAAAAAGGTTTTAGTGAAGCGGTATTTTGGTGGAAGAAATATGTTAAGGTCATGGTAATTGCGGTGGTTTTGGACAGTTGCTCCTTTGTCTGTGGTAAGAGCAGCTTTTGTCACCCCCCCACCCCCCATTGCCAATGGAAATGAAGATTCTGTGATGTCAGACAGTATTACTATGTAGGATTCTGCATGGAATCTTTGAGATCACTGCATCTGGCAGAAAAAACAGTGGCCATTTGGTGGGTCACAGATGGTGTGCTCACGTGGAGTCGGGCCATCAACATGCCAACAGAAATGGTTGGCAGTCCTAAAGTACCAAATTAGCCTGCTTTTTTAAAAATAGTAGTGCTACTGTCAGTATTAGGGACTGTTGAAAGGTAATACCATTTATAGCAGGATTAGACACTGGGCAATAATAACAATAATGCATATGTGCATACTATATATATTAAATTAGATAATATTATGATAAAATATAAAAAACTAATATTGGCAAAGTAAAATATAATAATAACAACACCTATAGAATAGTCTAGTGTTCATTTCCAATGGGGAAACACACTTTTTACAGTAGCCCCAAAAACAGTAAGATATAGTAAGAGTAATAAAAGCCAATAAAAGGAAAAGACTAATATATACATATATACACAAATAGAATAGAAAAAATACACCAATAAATATGTAGGAAATGTAATTAAAAATGTAGAAAAGTAGAAAAAATGTCATAACAATACAAATATACATAAGTTGAAGGTGTTATGCAGAATATTGGGTCTATCTATCTGTATGTCTGTCTGTCTGCCTGTATGTCGGTGTATTTGCCCATGTAAATTTAAGAGTCTACTTTACTTATCCTTCATAAAACAAATACTACAGAAACTTTTAATGTTGTAATCTTCCATCCCAATAGAGGATTATTGGGCGTTCACATACATTCTGGTACGTAAAAAATTGTGATTGGGCCATTTTTATTTGATCATATGGAAAGTACCAAGTGTTAATGAGGGTGATTTTGGAACACCCTGTTTCACGGGTAACGAGGTGTCTCCAGAACACCCCTCTTGTTTTTACTATTTTGGATGAACCCAACTTACAGACAGAGTTCAATAACTTAGGAGAAGGCCCTGGTCCCGCGGATTACTGAACGTGTTTTTATCATCTATGAGCGTGTTATTTAGTTTTCCTTTACTATGTCAGTCAGAGACACAGTGTGGCAGTATTTGTGGCAGTACACAAATGGATAACGGAAAAAAATGTCGAAAGAAAAGTTGGCTAGCAACAGTTTGCATTAACGACAATGGCATGACACCTGAAAAACGGTAAGCTAATTTCTCTGCGTCAGGTTGAACCATCCGTGTTGAGTAAATTATTATATCATTATTGCTTCTATAAATGTTTTAGTCAAAAAAAACTAAATAATAGTTGTTAAGTTGATAACAAAGATTGTATAACTGTAATTCTGGTTGTTAATCTTTAACATCTGAACGCTCTATTTGTCAACTTGTTATGTTTCTGTACTTCTCTTGTTCTAGTTTGTTTAATAGATATTTCTTTTCCTGAATAAACGTTTTGAGTTTCCGATATATTCTTATCTGACTATATAGGTTATTGGCCTATTTAGTTAAACATTTTACTTGTCAACATATGTCCAATGTAGAACATCATTTTAAAGAGTTGAAAAAAGCAGATTTTCCTCTGCATATTCTTGGACAAAAGCGTTATCAGCTCTTGTTGGACATGTTGCTGTGTCAGGGGTAGTCTAGTGGATAAGGACTTGATTCCAGGTTTGAATTCACCAGCTGCCAGGTGACCACTGAGGTCCACTGAGCATGGTACCATCCTCACTCACTCACTCCCCTGGCGCTCGAAGCTGCCCACTGTTCACTTTGGTGATGACTTAAACATACAGGTGGTATTTCGTTGTGTGCAGTGGTGTGTATCACAATGACAATGTCACAATGTTTTCCTTTTCTTGAAAAAAAAAAAAAGAATACTGACATGATGTGTTCACAGGAGAACGTGTCACTGGCAGACATACTCTCACTGCGGGACAGTTGCTTGTCGGAGGAGGAGGTATGGGCCGTGTGTGTGGAGTGTGTTCTGGCCCTGCAGAGCATCAGGCCCTCCCATCTCTTCCACAGCCTGTGCATAACTCCAGACACACTGGCCTTCAATGCCCACGGGAATGTTTGCTTCATGGAGCAGTTGAGCGGTGAGTCCACCTCACAGACACAGTTCAGTTCACATGTACATACCGGAAAGGCACTCTGTTTCAGTTTACTGTGTGGTTGGATGTTTATGAACTTTGTCAGTATTCTTAAATCACAAGTAATATGATGCAGATCAGTCACTATTTAATTGAATAGTGCCAGGTCAGGTCAGCAGCAGGACGATAGAGTATCTGTCGTCTTTGGCATGTCGCTTTT
Organism: Paraplagusia blochii; assembly: GCA_016785265.1. NCBI lineage: Eukaryota > Metazoa > Chordata > Actinopteri > Pleuronectiformes > Cynoglossidae > Paraplagusia > Paraplagusia blochii. Next base: position 62,247 of record JAFBJS010006766.1, read on the forward strand.
TCAGGGGTTGATATAGCGAGTCAACAATTTCCATCTCACTCTCTTCTCTGTATCCTCTGTATCCATGTCCTTCCTTACTGCTTCCATCAATCTTCTCTTTGTCTCCTACCTGGTTGCTACATCTCTAGGTTCATTATTCTACTAATGTATCCACTATCCCTCCTCTGAACATGTCCAAACCATCTCCATCTGGCTTCTTTAGCTTTTTATCCAAACCTTCCTGTCTATCTTGTCCCTATAATCACCTTATTCATGATCCAGCCCATCCTTGTCTCTCCTAAAGCTCTTTCACCACCTCTGCTCACACATATACTTTTCTCTCTAGTGCAAACCTCCACCTCTATAGGTTATCTTCTAATCTGTGTGAAAACATAAATGCATAAAAGCTAAAATGCTTTAAGCTTTTTCTACACTATATCTTGAGGAAATGCATACACGACTGCGGAAAGGCAGAAGTGTGATGGAAAATTAAATCAATAACTTAAATTTGTTTGGTGGGCCACATTAACAAGCAAAATCTCTAACTCCAGGGCCACAGTTAGTCCATGTCTGGTCTAGATCTCCCTCTTTAGGAACCACTTTGTTATGGTAAGGTTTATTTTTTTTGACTGCTTAATGTTTTACAGTTACTGGGAGACTTCTTGTGTTGACAAAAATGTTTGATTCAGTTTGTGCTTAGAATAAAACAAGGACAACATTGACTGCAAACATGAGATTTTTCTTTTTTAAAACAAACTGTGTGTTTCCGTGTCTCTTCCCTTGTTTCCCTGATGTGACTCAAATTGTAGGTCTAGGGTAAGAAAACTCTGTGGATGTCTCACTGTGACTGTCAGCTTTTTGCAAACAGAGGACATCTCTCCTAAAAATACACAGAATTCTTATCCAGTCTCCAGACTTTCTGTTAGTCGTTCCTTTTCTATTCTCAGCTCACATTGTCACTCTGTCATAATGTCAATTAAACACACAGGCACACAAACACACACTCTGTTCCTCACACCCCATCAGTGCAATAATGCCTGCAGTTCTCAGAATTTGCCTCTCTCACTCTCATGCACACAAACACACACTCTAACATAGCACACCCGGCATGACATTGTATAATGCGCTGTAATATCTCAGCATCTTTATATCTACAAACAAGCAGTGGAGTAATCACAGGATTGATTACTCTGTCAGCCACATTTCATATTTGTTGTCATGGTTTATTGGACTCCGTTCAGTCTGTTTGGCCGTGATTCATTCTGCGTAGAGAGAAAAGCTTCGCAGCCCACATTTTGTAGACTCTTCATGCATAACGCAGTGAATCTACATCATTAATCATATCACTACAAATGCTACTTTACTCGCTTCACTGTTTTCTATTGATTTCAGCTAATTAAGCCGTCTCTGTCACGTTGTGAAAATGTCCAACTGACATACACACTGAATGGTCGTTGTCAGCCCGCAACACAAACTCCGTCTCTGGGGTGACCTTAATTGTAGGAATGATGGATATCAGTGATAAAAGCTGTTGCTACAACAACCTGTCAATAAAACCATTTCAGCTCAATTATTATTCAAAGATTGATAACAACGCAACTGTATATGATTAGGTGGAGTTGATTTATTTTTTTCTTTTTAAAGCTGATTTAGTGTCGGCCATCAGAGGAGATGAGTTATCCACAGTATGTTTGGAGCATGCATTAAACACTCGCACAGCTCAGCAACTCTACCTGTTGTTCTGTGATTCTACTTTTGCACATGACTCACCGTCACCATGGTGCTAATAACGTCAGTGACATCATCTACCTCATTCACTGGGTTACTTCTCAGCTATTTTTTTTTTTTTTTGTCATTTTACCTGGCCCTTATTTATAATGAAATTTATTTATAATGAAATTTTATAATGAAAGAAAGTCAATGGTTAAACTCAATCTGGAAGAAAAGGAACCAAAATAAAGCTAAACTACATAAGTTGGAGGCTTATAGAGTTGACTTTAAACAGATAGGCAAGGAAAAATGGAAGGGAATTAGGGATAACAGATAAGGTTTCTGGTAACATGAATAATTTTTTTTGCTCTTTTTTTTTTTTTCCAATTCGGTGAAAATAACGTGAGATGGGGGTTTGCTCTGTCCAAAATCACTATATACATGTTTGTACATTGTAGGCATCAAGGTGAACTCTATTATTGTTTAATCTCGCTGAGATGTCTCTAAATTACATGATCTTAAGTTCATAAATAAGAAAGAGTTACGTTCGGCTTATGGCAGAAGTTTGGTGTTAAAAAAAATCCTGTCCGTCCTTTATTGTGAGGCGTATGTTAACTCATAATATATACACAAGCAGTGGCACGGTTTGACACTTGATCATGCTAGACCAGAGTTCTCAAACTCATGGGGCGTGGGTCATGAAACAAATTTATTGCAGTCCCCACCCCTTGAAAGTTGAATTTATTATAATATTTTATAGATTTATTTTATTTTTATGGCTTTACTTTACAGAGTTACTGTTACTAAGTAATTCCCCCAGAAGTCCATTACGTGGGCCAAATGGATTGTAAACAACCGAACAAACAAACATTCGACGCCACATACAATAAACAAAAAAATATATATATATTTGTTATAAAAACTTTATTGTTCTGTCTCTTATACACATTTGGTGAAGCAAATATTATGACTTTGCATGAGAACTCACAGTGCATAATATGTTAACAAGTTTGGTGAAGCAAATATTATGACTTTGCATGAGAACTCACAGTGCATAATATGTTAACAAGTTTGGTGAAGCAAATATTATGACTTTGCATGAGAACTCACAGTGCATAATATGTTAACAAGTTTGGTGAAGCAAATATTATGACTTTGCATGAGAACTCACAGTGTATAATATGTTAAGCATTTTGTGCGAATAATAATAGGCAAATAACAAGTTTGATGAAGCAACAAGTTATATAACCAGGGTCGACTCAGGACACATAACATATTTCTCCTATCACATATCAAGGATGTGCAATACTAATTTATATATGAAATATCAATGAAAACAGTGTGAGTGGGAAATATTTAAGACATAAACAATAGAACAAAGTAAGAGAGAAGACTGGTGAAATGAGAGCAGTCCTTCATTACACCTGGGACAGCAGATCGTGGGTTCTTTATACAAACCCAGATCTGTCATGACCCACTTTACTGGTTTCCTTTCTATCTCCCCCTCTGTTTTCATTCCCTGGAGCTTGAGATCAGCCTGGATCTAGCAAAGTTTTTTTTTCTAACCCAACCTTGTACCTGGACAGAACTTTAACCTTTATCAGTAGGAGAATGTGTTATTGCTCCACTGTGGCTGCTCCAGCATCTTCTCCGCAGATAGCAGCCATCTGATTGGTCGGGGATGACTGAACTGTCTGTAACATGTAAATTATGCAAATAGCCAATGTTCTATCTCACGAGACTGTTGCTACAGGGCTAGATGTAAGTCTTATTTACATCTCATTTACTCCACTTGTCAGGGTATTATTGTTATTAGAACAAAATATGTGGATTTACCTCAAACACATATACATCAAACAACACGTGCACCGCTAGTACCCTCTTGGCGATGCTACTGTGAAGAGTTCATCTATGTTCTCTTGACCTGCAGATGATCCCGAGGGTTCCTTTGTGCCTCCTGAATTTGACAACACAGGCAGTACGTTTGAGGTGAGACTTTTTCTGTTCTGCCTTTACGTTTCAGTCAAGAACAGCTTGTTGCATTCAAATACATCCAAAATTAGTTACTTTGAGGACAACTGACCGTAGTAGGTTTCTTCAAGGCGTTTCACCTCTTTATCTTAGTCTTCTTCAGTTCTAACTGACTGCAGGGGAGTTCTGGTATTTTAACCTCAAAAGAAGCTGCATACCTGTGAAAGAGGTTGTTGCCGTTTTATGGATGAGGATGTCCATATCCTGGCCAGAGAAGACAGATTGCTCGAGGGAGAAGTGAAGGAAGCCATCTACGTCAATCTGAAGAAACCTTCTCTCAGCAGAGGAGGGGGACTAAGACACAACCTTTCATCCACCTACCGCATTGTTCTGAGCTCTCATTGGACAAAAGTCTCATCTTAAAGGGAAAAACAACCTATTCCAAAAAAACAACAAAACAGTGTATGACTCAATCGATACCAATACAACCTCCCGCCCCCCATTCACATCTCTAGTCCTGTGACGTGACATTCAGGTCACCTGGAACAGGTTTTCTTTTTTGTTTTGTTTTCTGCAACAACCTCTTTCACAGGTATACAGCTTCTTTAGAGGTTTAATACCAGAACTCCTTGGTAGTTGATTAGAACCGAAGAAGACTCTTGGATGAAGAGGTGAAATGTCCTCAAGAAACCTTCTACGTCCAGTTGCCCTCAAAGTAACTCATTTATGATTGAATGACCTGGATGACTGATAATCTACACAGATATAGTTTAAAATATGTTGCATTGCCTGGAAAAAAGGGTCCTTATTATACTGACAGTAGTGAATTTCTGTTTTTATTAACGCTCACAATTTCCTTATTGATAGTTTGGTGGTTTTTCCACCACATATTTAATAAAGACTTGCTTGTGTCTACTTTATGATCCAAAATAAACAGTGTTCTTCTCTACTTCTTTACAAACACAGCCTTCTTTGTTGACTTTTCTCTGTTTTCTTAAGAGTGTGCTTGTAACAGAGGTTTCGGTGGTCACAGAAACCACAAAAGCGAAAGTCAAATACAGCTGAGACTTAACTTTTCCATTTTAGTGACACACACCAGGATCTGCCCTGCACATGGTTATGGCCCACTCCTGACGTTAGCAATGATCATTATGTCTGTGATGTGGACACAAAAGAACCTGCCTCAAATCTGCTGCTGGCTACAAGCTGACCATAATATCTACTGTCTGTGGAGGAAAAGAAAAACAAAAGCTCTTCCAGAAATACTCCCAGAACCATACAATTACAGTTCAAAACAGAGAGAGAGAAAGACTTCTGTGTCTTTGACTCTTATCATTTTAGTGTTCTTCGTAAAGAGAATCTGTTTTGTTCTTCTCTCAGGGTCATGTTTTCTCCCTGGGCTCAACTCTTTTCGCTGCACTGAACTTCGTCATTGAGCCAGAGCTTGAGGTTGAGATTGGAGAAGAAGTTCAGAAGCTTTTGGAACAGATGCAGGATGAAAAGCCAGAGGACAGGCCGCTGCTGCAGGTTTGTTGTTGCAGTGGCTATAAAGTGTGGAGTTGAATAGAATATGTACATTGTTAAAATTTTGTTCAGACTTTTTTTTTTTTACCATAAATGAATTTTCTAAGCCTGTGATTAATCATAGAAAAGCCTTGTCAGCACTTAAGCTTCAAACTTGGTGAAATAAATGTGCAAATACTGTATGTTATTATCTCAAATAATCAGCAAACTTTGGCATCAGTCCTTGAGTTTTATTTCCTCCAACTGTCATGTCCGTTTTTAATGGTAAACAATTAAATCTAGAAACTTCATGACCGTCTGCAAAAAAAGATAGAAGACACAAATAAACAGCTTTAGAGTGATGTAACTGCAGTTGAACACTCCACTATATACTTCCAGTTCCCCGTTTAAAACAAATTGGGTTATTGTGTATATACTCAGAGTAGATTAGATTAGTCTCAATTGGATTAAAGTTTATTGATTCCACACAGAAATTGTAGCAACAACAATGTGACAGAGGTAGAACACATTGTACAATGGTCATAGTTACATAGTCATTTGCAAGCTTGCAGACATATACAGTAACTTTCACATTTACATGACAAAAAAACTCCAATCTGCAACGTAGAGTTATTTCATTTATTTTGCAATACACTTTTTTCTCACAGGTAAGTCTATGGTTGACTAAGTAAAAGATCACAAAGACAACTTTCTGACAATAATTTTTGGGCAGTTGGTGGCCTAGTGGCTAGGGAGACAGACTTGGGTACGCAAGGCCCTGGGTTTGAATCCTCTTACTGCCAAGTTACAGCCGAGGTGGCCTGAGTATGGTGCTGGCTCAGCTGGCTGCCCCCCTGCTTGCTTCTGTGATGGGTTGAATGCAAAGTCCTAATTTCATGAAGAATACTCCCGAGGGATTATTAAAGTTTTATATCTATCTACAATATATCTTAATATTTTATTATAGCATTCTCTTTCTATACATTTTAGTTCAGTGAATTGTTGTTTAATTGCATTGAAAATAAGAAAATAGAGTAACATGTAAATATAAACTTTCCATTTCTATTTGCATATGAATGTAAGATACACCCTTTGTTTTATTTAACATTTGGTTAATTATAAAGTTGTATGCTGTTGTTGGTGGTGCTCTGCACCACCATCTAGTGGTTGAATTTTAATAGTGCCGCAGAAATCGGCAGTATAGTTATCTGTATTAGTTTTTTTTTATTTCACCTCAATAGAATTTATTTATCACTTGCATAGTCGAGTAATTGTAAGTAAATATATGTGTGTGTATATTAGTATTCTAAAATTCTTTCTCAAATTCTTCCACACTGATGAAATATAAACCGTCTTTCCTAATGACTGATGCTATTTTCCTTCTACAGGAGATCCTGTCTCTGGCTAAAGCACAGCTCTGTGACACTTCCTCCGCAGCTGTTTGTCGGAAACTCTCCTCCATCGGACGTCGAGTGCTTTCTATTGAATCAGTTTCAACATTTCAAGGTAATGTTGTTACCATTGTGAACGAATGAATGTGTAGCCTCTGCTGTGCTGCTAAATCCAATGAAATATCCGCAGATGGACAGGAAGGAACGTGGGAGGCAAGATGGCAGCATCAGGGACCCAGATGTGTATTTGAAGGACTGGGCTCTGGCAAGAATAGTAAAGATCTGTGTAGTGACGGCTCTGATAAGACTAACTGTCTGTCCAGGCAGCAGGTATGTGACACTGTGTCCACCCACTAACATTCTGCTGCACAAATGACACTATTGAAAAACTATGAGGATGTTGATGCTGATGCCTTCACCGATTACATGGGCTTCACCTCCAGGTTTAATTGTAGTAAAAAATAAAATGGATCTGACTGTTTTTTTTTTTACAGAAACATGCTTTTTTTTTTTTAATTAGTGACATCGATTTTGTAATGATGATTCTGCTTCTTACGATGTGTCTCCAATGCACTTATTTTCCCTGATAAACAATATTGACATGAAATATTGGAAAACAGTTATAGTAGTTGCACTGTTTTGTAATAGATATTACTAGAGATTTTCCTGACTAATCTACTTATTTTAATGCATGCTTTGTGAAATGATTTTCATTTATTTTACCTGTAGAGAATCATTTTTTTTAATCTCAGATAGCAATAAAGAAAAAATATACCTAAACACAAAACAAACTTGTTGTTATGATAGATAGATGGAATCCTATTAATCCTCTAGAGTATCCCTTGGTAAATTAGGTATAAAATACATACCTACGCAGATTATACCTATATAGACTTAAACTTTGTAAGAAATAAATGAGAATTTTTTAAATCCACAGCAGTTTTGGTGCCAACATTTTGCATTGAGCCAACCTACTATAGATGGAATAGGAAAAGTGCTTAATGTGCATTTTTTTTCAATTTTCTCTAAGCAGTAATGTATGTGTTTTGGTGGATGAATAAGTTTCTTTCCACATTAGATAAGCAAAAAGAAAACAATGCTGAATGCTAGGAATTTCTTCTGCAGGTCTGCAGAGGCTGGGATTCCTCCCTCTGGTCTGAGGATATGGAAGAAGACGGTCTGAGCTTGGCAGATGAAATGGACTGCAGGTCCCACAACAGCTCCCCAGTGAGGAGGAGAGCCCAGCAGAAATTAACTAGAGTTAAGGGGGCTCTAAACCGCTCCTGCTCAGTTCCAGACTCCAACAACCCGCCAAGTCTTTCCCCTGCAGCCCATGGAAACATCAGTATACCGATATCCGACCTCACTGAGATAGGAGCAGATGATCACGTGAGCTGCACATCTGTTTGGAGCAACAGGCTGCAAAGACTCAACAGGGGCCAGTCGTGTGAGGCGTACGCTCACAATAGCACAGAGGATTATGGGAATTCAGTGGACAACCAAAGGTCACACGTGCACAAGCGTTCAGACGAGACTTTATGCATTGACGAAGAAAGCACGCATGATGTCCTCCAGGGCGAAAGAAAAGGAAGCACTCAAGATTTGGCGTCTTCTTGTTCTTCCTGCCAGGACCTGGAAATGGAACAAGAATCTCCTGAGAACCTGAGTCCAGTGAACCACAACCTCTACTTCACTAATAACCACATGACCAAAAGTATGCTCTGTCTGAACGAAGAATCTCAGGATGAGGTTAGCCTGCGGCAGACTACTATCACGTGCACTGTATGGCTTTAACAGATGCTTTGAAGGATTTATTGGAATTCCATTTCCAGAGAGATATTCCCAAAAGTTTGAAGAAAAAAAAACACTCAAAACTTGTTTTTGCTACTTTGCTTGTACTTTTATTTTACAGTGAGACAACCAAAGGAAAATTACAGTACACCACTTGTAGTAGAATGAAACTTAACATATTAACAAATAGGGCTTAACTAGGCCAAAATTCAAATCACCTAAAATGTCAGTTGTGAAAAATAAATTAGTATTTTAGTTTAATTTTAACCCTTTTTTGAGGATTTTTTTTTGAGTTTGTCACCTACATTCCGCTTTTACAGCTCCCCCTGTCCTCTGTATTTTCTACTCTAACTCCAACTACCTCCATGTCCTCCCTCACCTCATCCATCAATCTCCTCTTTGTCTCCTACCTGGTAGCTCCTCCATCTATAGGATCATTTTTCTACCAATGTATCCACTGTCCCTTCTCTGAACATGTCCAAACCATCTCAATCTTTCTTCTCTAGCTTTTTCTCCAAACTATCCTGTCTGTGTTGTCCCTCTAATGACCTCATTCTTAAGTCTGCCCATCCTTAACACCCCTGAAGAAAATCTTAGCCTTTAACTCCTCCACCTCCAGCTCTGCCTCCTGTTTTCCATTGGGTTTAGCAGTGGGTCTTTATAATCTGTTTTTTCTACAGCTTGCAGCAGGCTGATAACGTGCGTAGTATCAGTTCACTTTTTTATGCTACAACGGCTTTTAAAAGTCATGTTTTGTCGCTTTTAACTGAACATGCCCAGCTTTATAAGTATCAGAGTAGTAGGATTTGTATTCCAAATGGCTTCACTAAGGTTGGTCACTGGCTGATCGATTGCTCCATCTCAAATTTAAACCTTCATTCTAAATTCTACAGACTATGATTAAATAAGACTGCCCAGACTGCTGTTAATTTGCTGTCTTTTCATGTCCTCATCTAGTGGATTTCTCTGAGAGAACTACTGAGTCGTTGTGGACGCAGGCTTACGGTCAATGAGCTGTGGGCTCTGTGTTACGTGTGTCTATCCTCACTGCAGACCTACATCGACTTTCCAGGTAATCCTAAATGCTACACCCAAGGGTCACCAACTATATCTCTCTGAGGGAAAGGTTTTGTGGACAGATTCTTTGGGAGCTGGACACTCGCATAACCTCAAATGAAAACCCAGTTTGTGTCATTATTTGGTTGTAGTTTCAGATGCTCTATTACAGGGGCGTCAAACCTGCGGCCCGTGGGCCATTTGCAGCCCGTGGAACGATATTTTGCAGCCTCCACCTTGATGTGAAAGTTGAATTTATAATTATTATTATTATCGATTGGTTCTCCACATTTTATTTTAAATCCTATAGTTCCCAAAACCCTGAACCACCATCTCCTCATGGTTCAGTGTTGTATTACACAGAATCTGTGGGATTTTTTTTTTTATTAAATTTTTCCGTTTGTATTGAACACTGAAAGCTGACACGGCCCTTTGGTGAAATGGTAGTGTGGGTGGTGGCCCAATATTTTCTAGTTTAATGTTGGTGGATGGCAGTGGTGGCCCAGCGGTTAAGAAAGCAGTTTTGGATCCTAAAGGCTTGTATCCACCAGCTGCCAGGTTGCCACTGAGGGCCTTTGAGCAGAGCACCACCCACAGGAAGGCTCACAGTGTTGAATAATAAGACTGCTGCTCCTGCAGTAAAGGTGGATGAAGATGAAGGAATGAAAGTTATTTTGACCACGGTGGTTTTTTGGTGTTGACCAGGCCTAGAGGCTAAGGCAAAATTTCACTTGAGAGACATTTAGATCAATTTTTCCCCTCCTTTTTATGATATATATTTTCTTTGGAAAAGATATCAGAGTTATAACTCAGTAAATAATGATGCTTGGCTGGACATTGGATAATAACTAGTCTGTCTGTCTAATTCCTCTCTTTTCCATCAGCCTATTTATGCCTGGACACAGTGTACGTGGGCTGTGAGGGAGAAGTTCTTTTCTTGAAACCTAAAAACATTGGTACGTTTGCTGCTGTTCCAGTCTGTGTCTCTTTGCTTTATTAATATGATTATTTTAAGGATTAAGGACTTTTTTTTTTTTTTGCAGGGCCCAGAGATGAATTTTATCTTGCCCCCGAGTATCAAGAACATGGCATTGTGACTGAAAAGGTTTCTTTGACCTTCGATCTTCATATAGAGCTTATTCTTGGTCTCTGCTGGTGAATTCTCTCTGAGTTTGAGTTTTTTTTTTCTTTTTTATTCATGTTGTGACTCAGGTCTGTGTGTATGCGGTGGCCGCCATTCTCTGGGCCACAGCCAAGTTCAGTTTGTCACCTACGCAAAAGCTGGCCATGCCTCGCAAACTGAAGAGGCTGCTGCTGGAGATGGCGAAGCGAACCCCAATTGAACGTCCCACCATCATTATGGCTAAGAAGGTAATATTATGTGACTGTTTTTCTTTGAAGCGTCTCATCCAAATCCTATTACATTTTTTTGACCACTAATGACATCAAACTCACTGACTTCAGCACAAGTAATCATTTTCTTTCCCTTCCGTTTTTGGTCTGATACACAACCAGAAGACTGAACAAACAAATGGATTTTTTTTTTCTTCAAACTGAAAAGTGAGTCACATCTTGTGGCAAATAAAGATAGTTGCCATACTATAAGGGTGTTGCAAAAGGGTGTATTTTATGAAATGAGCTGCATCTTTTGTTTTTGCTGGGAAAACCAGTGAATGTACTCATACTCAGTGATCAACTGCCAGGGCGACAGTGGTGGCCTAGCAGTTAGGGAAGCAGATTTAGGTCTGCCAGGCTTCTGGTTCAAGCACTCTCTCAACCTCAGCCACCAGCATGAGGGCTCACAGTATGATGCAGTGTGAATTGGGTGGCAGCAATGGACACTTTTCTTATTTATTTTTTTAATACTTTCTTTTTCCAGTGTTGAGCCTGCCCCCAATTTCTGTTATTGGTTGAGATGAGAGGACACCAGTCCCTGACAGTGCTGATCAACATTCCGACCTTTCTGTGATTAATTGTCTAAAACTGGATTGAGCAAAATACTTCCCCCGTAACATAGTATATGAAAAATAACAAAAACAGTCCTGACGCTTTGCAACACAAAAACTGTGGTCTAAGAATATGATTCCTAAATGTTTTTTTCAGTTGTCACACCACTTTGTTTATATTGCTTTTCTTCAGTCACTGGAGAAAGGTTTTGTTTTAACAAACTTGATCTGAAATTATCTCTCCATTTATGTGAGATTATCTGAATTGTTGTTACACTTATTTTCCACATGATTGTTTTTCCAGAGCTGTCATGACTACCTGTTGGGTCAAGAGACAAACCCCGAGGCCGTGTGGAACGACCTCATCGGCAGAGTTCACCCGGTAAACTCCATGTTGATCATCTGATGTCTGTAATTTTGGTACTTCTTTAGATATTTATTTTGATTTTTACATTTTTATCTTGTTTTTTTTTTTGTTTAGCCAGTCTCACAACCTAAAAACGATAGTGACTTCAACTCAAGTGGAATGCAACACAGCTCGTCTGAAGACTCCGAACAGAATGACAGCAGTAAGAAAGATTTACTGATGAACAGAAGACCCTCATGCAATATCCACTAAAAACCCACATATTCAGATCAAAAAGTCTAATTTGTTGTTAGATTTTACTATGGATGATCCAAGATAATCCCAATGTGTATTTTTTCTGATAAACTGCAGATACTCATACATGTTAAACCTTTTGTGTAATTCACTAATGTGTGTTGAGTGAGAAAATATCACAGATATTGTGTGTGGCCCTGTTGCAACTGTGTGTAGGCTTTGTGCCCATGGCCACTGAGAGTCGACTGGCTCCTGTGCCTGGCCCCGTTCCCTACAGCTATCCGGTCAATACAAGTCTTCAACTTCCAGAAGCCTTCACGTCAACTGCTACGCACTTCGTCCCTATTGTGCTGACCAATGAAGGAGATGCAGAGGAGGGACAGATCATCGAAACTGTCTTTCAAGGGTAAGATGTTAGAACAAAATATTATTTTTGTTGCTTGAACATTTAAAAAGCAAACTGACAGCCACTGTAAATATACATATCATAATAATCATGTCAATAATTGGATGAAATTATGGAAACATTCAACACCCATAGTCTTGGCCTTCAGTAAAGTAATAAAGAAATATTTTTTGTGAACAAATGAGGCTGCCCACATATTTATACACCATCCAGTTCGACATGTCTGGCTTTGTTAACAACTATGTTGCATAATTTCACGCCATAGACACAGGCGCACACCTACATACACTCACAAGAGCATTAAAAAATAAATATAAAAGAGGATTTTTGCACCTTTGATTTGAATAAAATCTGATTTTGTAAATCACCTTCAAAATTAAAAAGATAAAAAATATTAACAGTGGCAAAGCCTATGTTTATTTAATGTTAACAGAATTCTTAGAACTTACTGATATGAATTAACAGTTTTTAAAAGATTAAAAAAAACTAAAAAATAATTACATAATAACAGTAAAAAAGAGATTTCGAAACAGTTAGAACGGAACTGAGTGTTTATCAGGGATTGTTTGGTTTTCAGGGATGAGGAGGAATTCACAACACTCAGCAATGAAGTTGAGGGACAGACTGGTGATGTCATTGCACGCCCTGAGTGTCCCTGTCCTGTCCAGGGTGAAACAAACCTTCACAAAGAGGAGGCTCTTGTGAATTTCTCACTCAAAACTTTAGCTCTGACTTCTTCCAGCACCAAGACACTGGCCAGTTCTTCTCTGAATGTACCGGATATTGCCTCCGTTGAAGTGTCACTTCCATCATTGTCCACTGGCTTCAACAGTGGTGCCGTCTTCAACAATTACCTCTTTTGTCAAGACCCAGAAACTGGACATCTTTCTTTAGTGCCTGTTCAGGTCAGGGCTCCAGAGTCTTTCCTTGGATTGGACATTAATCTGTCCCTGGTCCCACAGCCTTTTCAAAAACTAATCTCAGTTCCAGAGAAGACTGACAGTCCATTCGTCAGTTGTCTCAATGTGTCGACGGTCCCTGTGAAGCACAGTTTCACCAGTGGACAAACAAGGCAGAATGAGAACCAGCCGTCTGCAGCGGCCTTTTCCAATGTCCACCCTGCGTTACAGGACGTCATCAATCTGCTCAAAGGAGAGTTTTCATTTAGAGGATATTTTGGTGACAGACAAGAGGACGTTGCTGTGGGTATGTCTATGTTATTGCATTCGTACAAGGTCTTATTATTGTTGTTTATGTAAAATATGTTGTTAAAATGTTATACATTCTTTACTGTTTTTGCTATAAATGCAGTTTATAGGCTGTAGAATAGATAAGGTAGAACTTTATTAATCTTTACAGAGTTCTAATCATGTTAAGCACAATAACATTTTTTTTCTTACTTTTTTCCTCTTCTTTCTGTATTCTTTCTTCTAGCATTAATGCAACCCACTTTTTCCATCTTAAGATTTACAGACCATTTGCATCAAACATGGCCAAACTTTTGACTCTTGGGCCGCCACTGGTCCTAAAATTGAACACCAGGGTTGAGTCAAGAGCAGAGAGATGGAGCTCTCATTTGAAATAAGATGAATTGTGTGTTAAAGTCATGTATTGATCCTAAAATGCTCAATTTTAGCCTTTATGATTATTACTCAGGAAACACAGGCATTGCGGGAAAAAGCCAGGCCCAACCAAATAAGGATATAAGTTGGCGGGCCACATTTAAAAGTTCAAAGGGGCCCTTGTGCGTTAGTTTGCCCATGCCTGATTTACGCCTTCCATAAAAAAAAAACTGACTAAATTATCTTTTCAAAATCATATGAATTTACTGTATTTAATAGTTTGCGGGTTTTTCAAACACATAGTAAAATGTGCCTCCGAGCCTCTGCTGCCTTCTCATCCCACGCTGATGCCCAGAATACAGTACATGTGACAGTCTTACATATCAGTCAGTATTTTCCCATGTCTTGTGGTTCCCAGTGTTAAAATAAGTCAATGGCACGATGTGCCAAAGAAAGTCCGCGGGGAGGTTTGTTATTCCTTCCATCGTACACCGTGAGCTGATGAGATGCCTGAAGGTGGAGAGGAACATAAAGCCTTTTCCTGTCTCCTACATTCACCGTGACCATTGACGTCAGGCTACACACACAGAGTAAATGCCTTTTTACAAGGCACATATCTCAGTTTTTGTGAACTGGGCCATGGGGAAGATGTGTCCTCATGCTGAATTTCGCCTTGAATCGTAAATTTCTATAAATCCACACGTAACATTTTTTTTTTTTTTTATGAAGGGGAGTACATCTTCTCTTTGAAGGACCTGGAGTACGACACTTTTGCTGGTGTTGTGAAAGAACGTTTCAGCGATCTGTACTGGGAGGAAGACTTGCTGGGTGTCTTACACTGTCTGGTCAACAACAGTCCATCAACGCTGTGAGTAGAATGTGCATAATAAATGTCTTCTTTTGGAGTCTTTTGTCATACATATAAGACAAATATTCAGTAAAGCTATTGCTAAATGCCCTTTACTTTCATAATCACTTCATCAATGCGAAGCACTAGCGCTTGTTAAAAATAAACCCATCCATAGCAGCAGAACTGAGATGAGTGTATTATCTCAGTTCTGTGCCTGTGTTTAGGTGACGACTTCATTGTTGCATGTTTTATTAAAGAACCGACACTAGGTCTCACACATGACCTCCACTCTGCATACACTCAGCAGCCAAACATGTCATGCAAATGAGCAGGAGTGCGTGATGCACTTCATACGACTTCAGACAGATACTTAAATGGTCACCATGGTAACAGTTGTCCAGTATGTTTGTCAGCGATGTGGAGTGTCTCCAGGCAGACTGAAGAAGCACGTAGAGCCTTAATAGAAGTACATTCGACTGAGGTAATGGAGTTGAAGAAACAGTTTTAATAGCTGTTTTTCTTTAGTTTTGTCTGATACACTGCACTATATCCTTGGTCGCATGATGTGATAAAGGGGACAACACAAACATGAAGGTTGGGAGAAAAGGCTAGAGAAGCCAGATTGAGATGGTTTGGACATGTTCAGAGGAGGGACAATGGATACATTGGT